>PNEQ01094620.1:9964-46542 GCA_003012365.1 Medauroidea extradentata
TCAATACACGTCCAGCTTACCAGAAGATTACTGGCTTCAGCTTGTACGTGGAGCTGTTGCCCTATTTGACTGAGCCAATAAGAATCCCGATATTGTAATATTGGATGCCTGGTATTGGTCTGCAGACAGCTACGTTGTGTCAGTGTTTTCAAGGCTATCTTGGCACAAAACATTTTCGCGATATACCATCATCTCTAACGATAATTTAGGCTACTAAAATTTAAAAAAAAGGGGGAGTCAGGCGATAATGTCGGTTAAGGTTGTTGTACAGTAGATAGGCCTTCGGACTTCACCTCGCGCGAATATGTGACCAAACTATTCAGAAAATACTCATTGGTAAAAAGTCACAAGACCCCTAGTTTACGAGCTAGTTCCAAAATACCAGTGTGCGAGAGTTGTAAGGCAGGTTGTTTACCATGCCAATCTCCTCGTCAGCGACGACTTTGTACGAAAGACTATTTTCTACTTTGTTTTTGTATAAGATACTCTTGCCACAGTGCGTATTCGTGAAATACGCGTCAGCGTGTATAGTATGACGCCATTATGTCGTAACTTTGATTCCGACAAAAGATAATAAATACGCTGAATGAATGCGTCACACTGGTGAAATGTTGGCTAAACCAGTTATCTAGTAATCTTCTCATTAGTTTTCAATATTGACTTTGAAAACCTGGATGTTTCAACGGACGTTTAAAGTATACTTTACGTTCCACGCCTACAAAGCAAACCTCAGCGGAGTTAAAAAAAGATAAATATAGTTTAAAATGAAATTTAAAAGGTATTTATTTTAAAAGATATTCATTCGAAGAAAAATTATAAAAGATGAATTTCTTGAAAAAAAAATTGCTACAAGAGAAGAAATTGTAGATTTCTATATATTTGTTATTTTTTCCTAAAATATTGTTCCAAAATCTTCATTTATTTAAAAATTTAAGTCCGAACCTAGGCTACGTTTTTAAATACCACCTATCACCAAATGTCATAAGGTTAACCCGTTTCACTATTTTTGCAGTTACTACTTTTTAAGCTTATACGAGAGCAGATACGACAAATCTCTTTGACAGGTTTGTTTAAAATTATTTTCGCCGTTATACTGCTAAGTCTTTCACGAGTGTAAATTATACAATTTCGACTAATAAATCAAACAACAAAAATTTCGTTAAGTACAGTACATAGTTAGCTAATTATGTAACTATCGAAAATATTTTTAAGTGACTTATTTGTCGGATTCGTATAATAGCGTATCTTAAAAAAAAAAATTACTATCACGGGAAAGTCTATTTTTTTTACAAAACTAGGTAAATATGAATAATCACTACTTATCGTGTACCGAGCGAACTTCTGGTTTTAGAGGTATAGTTTGTTAATGTAAAATGTTTCTATAGACTTTAGAAGTAGCCGAATATAAAGAAAGTTTTAGTTTGCTAACTTTGAAATATTCCGTTCCTTATGCTAGGTTAGTTTAGGTTGCTTTTGGTTAGATTAACTTTTTACTATCAAGTTTTCCATTTTTTGTTAGGTTAGAAAATGTTAGGTAAAATATCCGGACTTAACCAAAACTAACACTAACTAACCTAACTTAACGAATGTAACCTAACGAAAAACCGAAAATTTCGAATTTAGAAAATTACAATTTTCTTTACGTACGACTACTTCTAACGCCTCCAGAATTTTTTTTCTTAAATAAACTATAACTCTTAAATCAATAGTTTGGCATGTACACGATGAGTAATGATTTTACATATTTACCCAAAACTGCAAATCAAAATTTTTTTTATCTCTGCTCTCGTTTCGGCATGAAATATAGATATCGCGAGAGCATGGCATTAAACTATTTTACGAAAAATACATTTTTTGTTTTAAAGAGTTTACCTTAAAACCATTCCACTCAGCATTAATTTTTTAAAATTGAGTCCCCTGTTTGAACCTCCGAGCTACAAATTTTACAGTTATATAGAAGTTACGCACGTGTCATAATATTTCTATCAGAAACTCTTTGAGCTGGGACAATCACCGTACTTCAAATTATTATTATTTTAAAATTTTATCACTTTTGATTCTAGTTTAATTGCATACCTCTGTCCATTATATAACTAAGACTACTAATTCTGCATCTTGCTGTTTCTTTATTGGTTCAACGTCTTCCTGGATATACATAATTTGTTTTACGTCCGTGTGCCTTGTAGTAAGATCACCGTTGGAAGCAACGTCATACACTTCATAGAGATAAGAGGAGCGTAAGTTCGTGGATTATTCTAGGTCAGGTTGAACACCAAAACTGCATAAGTAAAGACACAGAAAAATCGCGAGAATAGCACATCTATCCAATAAACTGTATATTTATCTAGATCCTTCTATTATTGGATGATGCAATTGGAGACTCGTGATTACAGTTTTTTTTTTTAAACAAATCACACACATTTTGAGTTAAGATTGTATAGTTATAGGTCACGCGAGCTAGGAAAGGTCCTGGCGATGCGCTGAGAAGTTTCACCCTCCTTCTACCCCTAACCAGCGCATGTGTGCGCAGCTGCTGATTGGTTGTAGCTGCTCATCCCACACTCAGGGCTCCGTCGTTTCCCCTCTTACTGGCTGGGAGGGGAGATGTGGGGCGTGTAGCTGCGCAGTAGATACCATTTCACGTCCGCTTCGCCACTCTCTTAAAACCTTTCCTAGGCTGCGTGACTTAAATAACTGGGGCTGTCAAAGAAAAGGACAATTAACTATAACTAGAGATGGTGGGATGGTTTATCGCGGGAAAACTTGATCGTTTGCTGGATTTCAAAACACGTTCGACTTACCAGAAGAATACTGGCTTTAGCTTTTACTCGGAGCGATCACCCTATTTGATTGAGCCAAAAATATTCCCGATATTGTAAATTTTGATGCCTGTTACGATGAGTCGGACGTATATCACTGAACCGTTATATGTTGCAAGAAACTACAGCATTTTCAAGGATAACTTGGCTCGAAACATTTTCGCGAAATACCCTCATCTCTTACTATAACCAATACCAAAACAGAATCTTCAGTATTATACACAGTACATTGAAACCTAGCAAACAGTAAACTATTTTCGCGATTTTCCAGTGTACCTACGTATCAGGTAACTTGGGGAAGATTCCAGTTGAGAGAAGACGCCAGTCGTGAGGATTTTTTTTTATAAGTTTCGTTAATCATTATTAGAGTCCCGAAAGTTTTGAGAATTCATATGAGAAAACCGTTATATTTTAAACTTTTGTACACATTTAGTACTTTCGTGGCTAGAGCTCTGTTGATGAAACTCCTTCTAGAGGAATGTGAAACAATAGCAGACCCACTCCCGCACTACCTTGTCACATGTACAACCGGTCACTCACTGGAGCAGCAGACAATGTACAAGTAGCTGAGGACATAATGTACACAGGACTGTGTAGTCCAGCCAGCAGGTTGTCGAACCTGCGAGATTTCCATGTCTCTATCTATTAATAACACTCTGTCAAACAAAACATGTTATACGGAAAATTTAAGAAATATTACTATTAAAACGATTTTTCAGTTCCTATTTTTGTAAAATATAAATTTTAAATTAAATATTAGTTACTAATATTGAAGATATATTGTATTGCAGCGTTACGCAGGGAATTTTTGGTCTAACCATTTTCATTATATGTATGTAGGTATCTGAAAGATTAATTTTTTTTTGGCACACGATAGAATTCAAACAAGTGTAAAATCGTGTCACATTTGCAGTTGGTTCTCGACTTATTTGACTCCTTCTGAGTGGCGCTCAGCCAATAATAAAGAAGCAAATAAATACTGACCCAATCACGTGATATCTTTGTATCATCAAACAGTCGATGAGAAGATGCCGTCTGCTTGAGTTCACAAATAATCTTGGACTAGTTTAGAGGTCAGCGGATCCCGAGATATCCCGGTTACTAAATGTATTTTAACATTACTTCATGGCTGCAAGATAGGCAGACATTACACGCAGTGTGCGTCAGAAGAGTCAGCAAGGAGACTAACTTGACTTTGGTGTGACGTCAGTTCAACGCACGCAGATTTATTGCCGGTGTTTTAGTCGGCACAAGGTCCTAACTGTCGCACATCTCGCGAGGCTTGAGCACAGTAGATCCGGTATTGTTCAGACAAAATGATGTTAAGTCCCAGGAACACGTCATGATGGGAACTACCTTATACTCCATTTCACGTCACTGTAATGCATTTTCAAACTTCTGAGAGCAGTTGCTTTTAATGAGTGGCCTACACGTGAGGGTTGATCCTTCTCAGCTAGGATTTCTGGATTTTCTTTCACATAAAAAACTTTCATTGTCACATGACGAAGTTTTTTTGTTCTTTTTTTTTTTTTTTTTTTTTTTTTTTTTTTTTTTTTTTTTCGATTCTGAGACACTACATTGCAACACTGGCGCAATGGAAAATTTTGTTTGTAGTGTAGAGTAAATATAAACGTTATCTTATTTCCTAAGGCTTGTTTAAAATCTATAACCAATCCTGCTAAAAAAAAAATTACATTAAATTATTTTAATAGTGACACAATTTTTGTTAGTATTAGTTGACACATTTAACAAAATACGTTTCTTGCGCCAAAAACAAAATTTGTGTTTTGGCGAAATGATTTTATTAAGAAGGTTCAAATAATAGAATACACAGGTTTTTTTTTCTCTTTTTTAACGCTGACATGGCATGATTTATCGTTTCATTCACATTCTTTGAATTCATAGGGCGTGATTTGCTATTTTTGTGACCTCTATAATCGTTAGTGAAAGTAAATAACTTCATTTTTGTCAGATGTTTGCTGTTTTATAATAATGAATATATGGACGTTGTAAGAATAACAGAAATTCGATTGAGCTTTTATCTACGCCATGAGATGATGATTTATCGCTGGAAAAGTTGATTTTTTTGGTAGGATTCAATGTGTTGTATTCACTTAAGACGTTATTCTATTGTTACTGACGAATCCCTATTTGACTGGGGCAAAACTATGTATGGTGTGCTATGACTAGAGATGATAAAGGACCCCTGATTTTGGCGAAAAGAATTTAGCCCCATTTTGTTTCAGTGCCTTACGTGCAAAGCAGCAGTTCTAATTCATGGTTATTAGCAGCGTGTCTTTGTCAAGCGATGTCTCTCATTTGACTTTGCCAATCTCAACAACGTTACTAGAACTTCACAAGTCTGTGATTTGATAGTAGGACCCCAAGACACGTCTGAGCTAAGACGTCCAATTACTGATTATGAAGCAGAGCTGCAGATGGGCACGTAAGTCACTGAAACAAACTGGTGCAAAATTCTATTCGCGAAAATTATGGGTCCCTACAGATGAGGCTATATTGCAAAAAAGTTTTGTGAAAAACGTAGCCTTCAAACGCCGTAGTTTCTCGCAACATATAAGAATGGGTGACGTGTGTCTGACACAACGTAGCTGTCTGCAGAACAATAATAGGCATCAATTATTACAATAGTGGGATTCTCATTGGCTTAGTCAAATAGGATAACAGCTCCACGTACAAGCGAAAGCCAGTAATCTTCTGGTAAGCTGAACGTACGTTGAAACCCAGCAAACAGTCAAGTATTCCAGCGATTAACAGTCAGCTCTAGCTATTACTGAACGCTTCTAATGTGTCTATGAGCAACTAGGCCATGCCACATTTCCGCCATCCGGTAGTATAAGTAGCAGAACGCTGCTCTGATTTGGACAATTTATTGGCAGAATATATTCACGTGATTTTTCACCGTTTATTTCTATGTCCTGTCATGCAAAAAATGTTGATACGTACAAAAAAAAAGAAGGAGTTATCGCGAAAACACCGGATGATTCTTTTGTGTCAATCCCTCATCAGTAGGGAAAGGAAATATTAGCGTGGTAAATGACCTGAATGCTAGAATCCATTATCCTATACATACTCAAGCCCTGTCTACTCGTTCATTGTCTGTTGTTCCACTGAGAGTAGCTAGTGTACAAATGGTCGGGACTTGAGTATGCATAGGATAGTTGATTCTTACATGCAGGTCATTGAATTCGTGAAAATTTCCTGTCCCTAATTATGACGAATTGTTCCCGAGTGTTTACTGTACTTAAAAGTACGTATTCGTAGATACGTGCAAATTTCGCGTTATTTTACGGGAAAACGCTAGAATAGAGTGACCTATGTTCGTACACACACAGTGACGTTACTGACTAAGAGCCTTTGTACTTCTGTATGTCCGCGTTTCACGTGTATTGGGGATTTTACCGGTGAACTTATACCACTGATTCAGAATGTACTTCAAGGACTTGTCACACGGACTTCCTCTTAGAACTACAAAACGTACAAGTTAGGTAATTTTTGAGACATACCTCACATAGTATATGTTGACCAAAAAAAGTATTCCATTTAAACAGTACATGTGTTTTCACAACCTACTGATACGATGACTAGAGGTACGTTAATTTCGCGGATTCATCTGGCAGCAGCCTAGACTTGTCAGTCCTATACACCCACTGGTCACAATCGATTATCTATTGGCTTATAACCGTACAAGCAGGTAGCAAGCGATAGCACTTCGCATTATTTCCTTATTTACTACTGGCTTGCAGTAGTCAAACGCGTTTCGTAACAGCCGCTAGCAAGTCACAGATGTGACAATGAAGTATACATAATTGGCATTCAACCTGACCTGGAATGTATCTGCGAAATTTACGTATCTCTAGGGCCCGGTAGTTTGCGCGAAAAGATTTTTGCCCCACTTTGTTTCACTGCCTTACGTGCACACCTGCAGCTCAACTTCGTGATTATTGGCAGAGTGTCTTTGTGCAGAGTTATTATTCATTTGACTGTACCAATCAGCATATGGATAACTGTGACACAACAAGTCTGTGATTTGCGGGTTTAACCTCCAGACGTTGTATGTTAAAGCATCCAATCACTGACCACAAAGCAGAGCTGCAGGTGCGCACGTAAGACACTGAAACAAAGTGCTGCAAAAATCTTTCCGCGAAAACTACCGTGCCCTACGTATCTCTAATGACGACACAGACTAAATAGTAATACAGATGTGAAATGACGTGGCGGCTCGTTTGATACGGGCGAACTTCACCGCTTATTGGCTGCCCGAGGTTGTCGATACTAGCCCCGTGCATGTTTGGCTCCTGCATGTTACTGCAGGTTTCCTATTGGCCTGGCTGCCGGCTAACAGGGTAGCCACATTACGCTGATTGGCGGTAGGTGTTTCCGCGATGTTGCTGGCCAGGGAAGCCATTTTGCTGGCGTGTGTGACTGACGGCTATTTCACTTCTGTATTCTTAAATATTCTGTGATGATGACGTGAAAGTGAGAAAGTGGAAGAGTATTATTTATTCAAGTGTATGAATTGTAATTATTCATAAAGTTTTCTTGACGCAGAAGTTTCTTGACGAAGAAGCATAAACTACTCTGTTTCAAACCAAAAAAGTATAAAAATACAGCTGAGTTTCAAACACTGTGGCTCAAAACAAACAAGTTGCAAACGCTCTAAACACTACACCAAACGAGAACTGTGTTTGAGTAGCGAGTTATAATTTTTCGTACATTGTTAAGTAAAGATTTGTTTATTTTATTTCGTCTTGTGTGTGTGTGTGTGTGTATATATATATATATATATATATATATATATATATATATATATATATATATATATATATATATATATATATATATATACTTTTAATATTTCCTGTCACAATATTTTATCGGACATTTTAGAACGACCACTGTAGGTATGTATGTAATGACAGTTATATTTAAATATTGTCCATTTAAAATTGATCCGCTATTAGAACTACGTGATTGCAAACCAGATAGTGCCGTTAAAGTGCCGCTTCACAAACAAGTTGGAGGTAATGGTTGTTAAACTTTTTATTGTTGTTTAAAGACATTGGTTTCGATATAGTACATAAACTGTGGATTTGTATCCCTGGTAAAATTACGGACTTACACATCAATAACATCATAACAATCATTAGTGTGTATACACAGAGACTGAAAGATATTGACGATCGTTTATTGAAGTACTGTTTCTCTCGTCAACAGGTCTTATAAGAACTTTAGTAACTTTAACCCGTGTCTGTATTTTCCAATAATAGTAGGATACTGATCAGTGGCATATCGTGGCCGTGTTCCAAGGCACAGAATATTTAGGAATACAGAAGTGAAACAGCAGGTAGTATGGCAAAGTCAGTCAACCACGCCAGCAAATGGCTTTCCTGGCCAGCAACATGGGCAAGGCGTCTAAGGCGCACACCTTGTTAGCCGGCAGCCAGACCAATACACTCTAAAAGAAGTTCTTAATTTTGCCACACGTTCGAATAGGAGCGCTAAGAAAGTAGGTTTGGTAGAACAGTTTCCCAGACATCTATGGTAGCATTCCTAAACTCATTTATAAAACAGTCAAATGTATACTGAAGTTACCAGACTTGTATAGTAGAAGTTTGCATATTTACAAGGTGGAAGTATGGTAACTGTCCCATACTGCGGGGGCCGAATGGTCAGACCATTCACCTTCCACCAAGGCGATCCTGGTTCGAGTCCCGCCGGGGTCGGTCCTGTTTTCGCCTGTCGAAATCGCACCGGACGATGTCGCTTGTCGGCGGGTTTTCTCGGGGATCTCCCGCTTCCCCGCTCTTTCATTCCGGCGCTGCTCCGTGCTCATCTCGTATCACTCCTCATCAGCGCTAAAAACCTCACTGTTGAGCGCTGACCAAAATCTCTCAGTCATTCATTCCCATACAGTGTTTAGGTTAATTACTTCCTAAACATTTTAATGCGTTTTTTTACAGTGTAGGAAACCGGCCGTAACATACAGGAGTCAAACATACACGGGGCTGGTATCAACAGTCTCGGGCAGCCAATAAAGCGGCGGATTTCGCACGTATCAAATTAGCTGCCACATCATTTCGCGTCTGTATTACTATTTCGTCTGTGTTCAATACATGCAATATAAGCTCCCAATATACACTTTGAGTACGTGGACTCAATGTGCCTACCTGTCATATCCAATAAACATGTGTTGTGTAGACCACGGTGCATTACTGGAGAATTTCCACCTTGCCTCTTGTGCGCTACTGGAAGAAAAATGTACCTGCTCCTATATGTCTAATGGTCCCACGGACAACTCAGGGTTGAGTATAATCATTGCTGATCACCGTATGCCTTGGAACACGACTACGATACGCAACTGATAATGACACTACGGAGACTATATTGAATAATATTTTTGTTATTTTCCAATGTTCCTACTGTACCTAATTAGTAGGGTCCGGTAGTTTTCGCGAAAATATTTTCACAGCACTTTGTTTCAGTGCTTTACGTGCGCACCTGCATCTCTGCTTTGTGGCCAGTGATTGGATGCCTTAACATACAACGTCTGGAGGTTAAATCCGCAAATCACAGACTTGTTGTGTCACAGTTATCTATGTACTGATTGACAGTCAAATGAATAATATCTCTGCACAAAAACACTCTGCCAATAGTCATGAAGTTGAGATACAGGTGCGCACGTAAGACACTGAAACAAAGTGGGGCAAAAATATTTTCGCGAAAACTACAGGGCCCTAAATATACGCTCTGAATATACGCTCTGATCACGTGGACTCAATGTGCCTACCTGTTATATGCAATAAACACGTGTTGTGTAGACCGAGGTGTATTACTGGACAATACATTCCTTGCCTCTTGTACGCTACTGGAAGAGAAATGTACCTGCTCTGCTCATATACACGTCTAATGGCCCCAGAGGCGTCAAAGTGTTGATTATAGCCATTGCTTATCACCGCATGCCTTGGAAGAAGACTACGATATGCAACTGGTAATAACATTACAGAGACTATATTGAATAATATTTTTGCTACTTTCCAATGTTTCTACTATACCTAATTAGTAGAGACATGCAAAATTCGCGTTATTTACAGATAGCTGACTAGACTCCAAGTGACTATAGGCCTGTTCGACGTCTCCCGCTGGCCGATATTGTCGTGACTTGCCGCGGAGAATCCTTACACGGTAGAGAGGCCAATCTCTGTAAAGACGTAACACACGTAAATGTCAACACATAAAGTTCGTGGCCAATTGAATCGCAGATTATGCTCTGTTATGTACAGGAAAGTGAAGTTTAGTTTGCTACCAAATGATGATAACGCGAATTTTGCATGTCTCTACTAATTAGTCAACTATTTTTAAAGTAAAAAATTGATGTTCGCCCTTTCTGAGTCATCAGTAGGGCCACGATTTTGTCGCGAAAATATTTTTGCCCCACTTTGTTTCAGCTCTGCTTCATATTAATTGGCAGCGTGTTTCTGTTCAGACACGTTTCTCATTTGACTGCACCAGTTAGAATAATATTATTGTTGATTTGGTACGTCTGTAATTCGCCATGACAAGTGAGAGTAAAAATCACCCAATCACAGACGATATAGCAGAGCTGCATATGTGCACATAATGCAATGAAACCCAATGTTGCAAAAATCTTTTCGCCATAAAATCGTGGCTCCAGACTTATCAGGTAATGAGTGTATTAATGACAAATTTTGAAGGCCTTCGTAAAATGTTAAAATGCTATAGTAAGACATATTTAATAATATAATTAAAAGTGGAATATTCAACACGAAAGGCGTGACTCCGTAGTTAGTCAAGTATTTTACGTTATTGATGTTGAAGCTGTTCTACGTGTTTCATATTGCCTCACGGTATTTTATTGACAGAGGAGTGGAATTTGAAGAATAATGCGTCGCAACGCACCGGACACAACAGGCACTTGTCGAAACTATCAGTCACATATCTTCCCGATAAGATACAGACGAGCACGTTTGTTCCGACGTCAGTCGCCTCAGTTTCGCTTCAAGATGAAGGTGGGGGAGATCGCTCTGCTGAAGACTTTCAAGTCGATCAAGGACAACTTCCGGATCTCGGCGAGAGACGTGGACATCGACAACCTGGTGTTCAAGCTGCACTACCGCGTCACCGTCGTCTTCCTGCTATCGTGCACCGCGCTGGTGACTACCTGTCAGTACTTCGGCGGCCACATCGCCTGCATCGCTGACAGCGGCGTTCCGGAGAAGGTCGTCAACACGTTCTGCTTCTTCTCCAGCACCTTCACAGTCGTCAGGCACCTCAACAGGTCCGCCGTGGAGGCAGGGTCGGCCCTGCATCTCGGCGTCGGCCCCGCCACGCCGGGGGAGGATGACATCGTGCGTCACGCGTACTACCAGTGGGTACCCTTCGTCTTGTTCGCGCAGGCGCTCTTCTTCTACGCGCCGCACTACCTCTGGAAGCACGTCGAGGGCGGCGCACTGAAGGCCTTCGCGGGCGGGCTGGAGAACCTCCGGATGGCCGTCGGCGAGAAGGAGCTGAAGCTGAAGTCGGCCGTCGTCCCGTCGAGGGAGCAGCGCGACGCTCGCGTGTCGTCGGCGGGCAAGGCGTTCGTCGCGAGGAGGCGGCTGTTCGCGTCGTGGGCGGGCTGGTTGGCGGCGTGCGAGCTCCTGTGCGCGGTCAACCTTACGCTCCAGGTCGCCGCCGTGCACGAGTTCCTCGGCGGTGGCTTCTGGGACCTGGTGCCCGCGGCGCTCGACGCTGACGCCGACGTCCCGCGGCTCGACGTCGTCTTCCCCAAGATGACTAAGTGCGCGTTCCGCAAGTTCGGGCCCGGCGGCAGCATCCAGACTTACGACGCGCTCTGCGTCCTCCAGCTGAACGTCGTCAACGAGAAGATCTACGTCGGTATGTGGGTGTGGATGATGGCTCTGCTCGCGGTGTCGGGGCTGGCCCTCGTCTGGAGGATCGCCACAGCTGTGCTCTACAGACGATGTGGTGCCGTCGGGAAGGCGATGTTGAGGTCGTCGTACCCGGGTGTCGTGGACGACCAGGCATTGGACAAGGTGATGTTGGCCTGCAACTACCCCGCATGGTTGTTCCTCTGCTACCTCGGCGCCAATGTAGACGCGTACACGTTCAAGGACGTCCTCCACTCCGTGGCTGCAGAGATGGACGATGGCTTCTACGTCAGCAACATCTCCTCGCAAGAGACGCTGCCCCTCAACAAGAGAAGTTCCTCCAACTCTGACGATATTTCTCCGCAGAAAGAACACGATGTCTAGCCGTGAGGTCTCTTGGAAACTCTTACACTAACTTATGACGATTCCAGAACGCAACGAAAATTTAAATTTTCTCTTACAAAGATTTTTAGTTAATAATAATAATAATAATAATAATAATAATAATAATAATAATAATAATAATAATGTGATTATTTTGAAAACTCATCCGGCATAGAAAAAATCAGGTGTATTGCTAAATAACCTCTTAGCAACCATACAGATTTATTTGTAATATTTTTGAAACTACTTTCCAAAAAAATATTTGTTACAGTTGCAAAATTTTGTGCAAATCATTCTGTAACTATTGCCGTATTCATCTGGAACTCATAACAATGGCTAAAACCACGTATGTAAAAACGTTTCACGAAACTGTATTACGTAATTGGAATGTGTTTTTTTTAAACAGTATGACAAACTTAAATTGCAAGTGCTTAAAAACAGATGAACATTAAATCTCGAAACAATTATACCAAGTGCAGATTCCTAAGAAGTTACTTCGTAGTTTAAATTTTATTTTCGTATGCGTAGCACGATATTTAAAGTTCATATTTTTACAGTTAAAAAAAAAATAGACGTCAATTACTTTTTACCTGATATTGTAGTTTTATCGCGTTTCCGTTAATGTTAAGCCATACAAACCCGAAAACTCTTAACGTCGAGAAAGGAACTGTACGCAATTGGACAGACTAAAAATAATTAATTCTAACAATACTGTGAAATTTCTTACGTATTAGTGCCCCAGAAAGGAATTTTGGATGATTTTCCCCCCTTGTAAGGTTTTTGTGAAATGTTAATTTTTAACGTTGCATCAAATATATTGCATTAAATATGCCAAGGTCCCTGATTTTTGCAAATTCCTTATGATGTGATTTTTTAAATATTGAGTCCATATTCCAAGCTCATGGACAAAACTTAGTAGTAAAACCACAAGCAGAGACCCTTAATTTTCGCGAAAAAAAAAAAATACCACCTTGTTTCAAAGCCTTTTGTGAACATCTGCAGCTTTTTTTTTGTAGAGGAGTCGCTTATTTTACTGTTCCAATAAGAACAAGGTTACTGTGTCGCCACATATCTGTGATTAGCGGGTAGAACCACAAGACACTGAGAATTGATAACATCTCATCAATGACCACGAAGCAGAGCTGGAGGTGTAGTCTGAAGGCATTGAAACAAAGTGGTGTATAAATCTGTTCGCGATAATCGGGGGTTCCTACATAATCTGCCAGTCTTACCAAATACAACAGAGACTAATACCTAGGGCCTTGTAGTTTTCGCGAAAATATTTTTGTCCCACTTTGTTTCAGGGTCTTACATGCGCAACTGCAGCTCAACTTCATGATTATTGGCAGAGTGTTTTTGTGCAGAGTCGTTACTCATTTGACTGTGCCAATCAGCACATAGATAACGGTGACATAACACGTCTGTGATTTGCGGGTTTAACCTCCAGACGCTGGGTGTTACGGCATCAAATCATTGACCACAAAGCAGAGATGCAGGTGCGCACGTAAGGCACTGAAACAAAGTGCTGCAAAAATCTTTTCGTGAAAACTACCAGACACTACTAATACCGGACAGCCATATGCTAATAGCAAAGAGAAAGATGCGAAAAATAACCTAGCAGCATCAGGTAGCACTACTGAATAAATTAATAATATTATTTTTCTTTTTAACACTAATGTTCTCTGTTTATGCTGTAAAAACAAAAAAAAAAAAGTTATTCATTGAGGAAAGAAATTTTATCTGCTCGTTGTTAAGTTGGCAGCGTATATCTTTAACTAACACAATGTAGCGTTCTTTTATCTGTTTGTCAAGGTAGAAACACAATCAGAGTTCGCCTAGAATTGCACGAGCTTGGTTTATAATGTATTTGGTTTTACAACAAAATATACTGTCCATTCTTTCTTTACAATTTATTGTAATACTGTGCGGTCACGTAGGTAAACAACGTCCACGTGTTTCACAATTATCTTTGAGGTACTTACCGAGCGAGGTGGCGTAACTGTAACACTTTGAACTCACATTCGTGAGGACCCGGGTTCGATCCCCGGCTCCGGTCGTCCCGATTTCTGTTTCCCATGGTTTCCCGAAATCGCTCCAGGAGAATTGCGGGGATTGTTCTTTAACAAAGGCCATGGCAGACTCCTCTCCCAGCTCCTGTCATTGTACTAAGTTGTGTGTCACGTCTATAATGACCTCCCTGTCGACGAGACGTAAAGACCAATTACCTTTTCTTCAAGGTAATTTACGACTGAGTTGGTTTCCAAATAGGTACCTTTTCCCACAACATAACTTTAAATCAGGGCATGTTTTCGTAAAAAAAAAATGGCTGCATTTGACGGCCGGACTTACAATACCCTTAACTGCAAGTAGTCATGGAAAAATTAACCAAGCCACAAACTAACTTATTTTGAAATAATGAAACAAAGTAGAAGAATGTCAGAACTATAGCCTAAAAAAATGTCCACTAAATCATAATTCATAATGTCTGAGGAAAAGCAAGAGCCCAGAAAAAGCGATTTATACCAGGTTTAGATAGAGACAGTAAATTTTGATCTTGAATATCTGAAGTCAAATGAACTATGCGTCGGTTTCTTTTTGCATAACTCCATAAAATGTTTGTACCAAATGAGCGCTCGATGTTTCGACTCATTTCCCGTAACACATGATAAATGACCCATTTCAGCTTATGGTCATGTTATCTAGTTTCTACTTTTTAGCGATATTAAATTTTACGCCTAAACGAGAGCAGATATCAAAAAATCTGTCAGGCAGTTTGTTTAAAATCGTCTTCTCCATGTTGGTGATTTTTTTCAAGGCCGTGAATACTACAGTTTTACCTATTTATGTAAATTTACTATTTAGTCGAAACCGAATAATTTCTTACTTTGAAAAAAATAACTATCATGGAATAAAAACATTTTAAACTAAACTGCCAGACATATGTCATTTATGATTTAAAAAAATATTTGAAAAAAAAAAGTTACTACAGGGTTTTAACACAGGTATGAATTCGCAAAGGTTGCATCTAAGTTATTATAGTTAAATAACTTGTTTAATGTAAGTATAACTTATGTATTATAAATAAATGGCGTTATATTTCAATTTTTTTTAATCACAATTTTTTCTGTAATCGTATTGATATTACAGTATCGAAACTCGACTTTAGTAACAGAGATAAGGCTTTTTTCTTTGCTTCAAAAAAGTTTTTCTGTCGTAGGTACATTATTCTTTGAGAAATACAAACAAATCATCCTGAAATAGTGCTAAATTATTAACTAGGGATGCTCCTAAAACTTAACAACTAATTATTTGTGGAAAGCGTGATGTGAAGTCTATTTTTATTATTTTTGTATCCGGTTGGTATTATTCTTCTTTCAACAGTATGGAAAAAAAGCCGTTTGTATTCACTTTGAGTCTCAAAAATGATGTTTTTAGTAAACGTGTCTAATTTCTACACTTGCAGAGACATAATTTGAAGTTTGTGATTTTTGAAATTTATGTAATGAGGGTCACGTAGTTTAGTGAAAAAAAGAGCAATCACATCTATCTGCAACACATTTCAAGTTCAGACATTTAGGCCTCTTTTTTTGTTTACTGTTGTTATACACACTAGATGATACCTTACAGTTTCTTATGAAAAATGCGATGTGGAGAATTGTCCTAAATCAAACACATAACAAAACCATTAAAATTATACAAAGGAAAAGAAAATTTATATGGATACTGAATGAAGTCTATAATATAAATCATAATTTCTGTATAAATAGTGACAAAAATTTAAAATATTCTTCCATGGTATACAATACATCAGAATGTAAAATAGTTTTTTTGTTTGTTTAAAATGCCAGCTATTACTCCAGCATAAATCATTATCTTGTTTAGAAAGGCAATTGAATATTTTTATCCCAGAAGAGAGGAATCACTTTACATATAGAACAAAAGAGGCTAAATGAATATGCAAATTTTGAGTTGACCTTGTATTCTATGGATGCACTTTATTGTTAGTTTGTATTATATCGAAATAATGTATGAAATGTACGAGAGGATTTCATAATATATACTGACAAGTAAGTATATTTTCATATTTAAAAAGCTGTCTACCAGACTCTTTACTTCTTTTGTTACACAAGAACCTTCTAGCTCTTTTCTGGAGACGAAATATTTGTCTGATATTAGATTAATTGCTCCAGAAAACAATTCCATGCGAAAGTAGATCAAAAACATAAGCATAATGAACTTGTTTTAAGATTTCCTTTGCTATTACTAGAGACCTGAAAAATTCGCGTTTTCTTTTAGGCACAAGCTAGATTGCCATCAACTGTAAGTTTGTATCATTTTCATAATTGATCCTTGACTTATTTGACACCTCGTGTAAGTCGCTGAGCCGATAATAACAATGTAACTATGTGCAGGCCCATATCACCGTGTCAGCGAGCAGCTAATAAACAGATGTTGTTTGCGTGAGTGCATATATATTCTTGGAGGCCAGCCTACAGGTCAGTCAACCCGCGAATTTTTCCCGTCTCTAGCTATTACTGATGGCAGATATCTAAGAGAGTAGCATGTTTCACTTAGTTTATTAGTTAATGTACTTTATGTGCTCGATCCAATTTAAGTGATTTTCGATATAAATACCAAGAAATTTCGTAGAATTCACACTTGCTGTAAGATAATCGTTACATTCAATAAGAACTTCAGACTTATCTTTGTTTGCCGTAAGAAATTCAACGTAATTTGTTTCTCTGTTATTAAGAATCTACTTATTTGCCAAGAATCATTTTTTAAATTAGCAACTGCTTACTGTAATTTTTCTCTTAATTGCTCACGTGAATATTTAATTTACTAAAATTGCTGTCCTACAAATTATTACTTGTGAATTACGGCCGTATTACTTTGCCAGTGCGATTTTTCCTGTACTGCTGTAAAATAATAACACTTTGGAAACTATTGTCAAAGGACATTTTTTTTTCAAACAGTAGGTATACGCAAAGAAGATTACAGTTCATGCTCAGGAGTATTTAAAGTATATTGGAGAACAAAAATACCTGCACAATATCTGATCCGAAATTTACAAAGATAATAGATTCCATTAAGGTCACATTTCCGGCTATTTTTTATTTTATTATTATTATTTTTTAAAAAAGCTGAAAATATTTAAGAAACCTTCCTCATCACGTAGTCAAATAAAACAAAACTATGACGCTTTTCGTAATACGGTGCCCTTCAGTTAAATATTTCTGATTTCATTAGCATACAAATGCAGAGTGTGTAATTAATTTTTCCTAGTAAATGTTACTTTACAGTTCTGAATCTGTTATCGTATACACAACATATCAGTGCTTTTCAAATGCAATATCCATGTTTTATAAATTTGTAGGAAATAATTTTAGTTTCGTAGACGTTACTGGTTACCACATTTTACTATAATGGAACAATTTTAGCATTCATAGTATTATCGTAACGGCACGTAAAGTCAACATTCGCATGAATATGGCAGCATACTTACAGAAATGAAATAATTTACTGAAACTAGATATTACGGTCTACATGTTAGACGTTAAGAAACGTAGAACCGTTTCGTTTTTAAGTTTCCCAAATATCCTTATAATAAAGGATTCCATGTAGAAAGTTAACGACATTTTCGGTACACTAAAATCATTTTACCAACATAAAACATTAAGCTTTCATCAAATAGCGGTATTCCTACTGATTATAACGGTACAAAAATTATATCTACGCGAACTGTCAGTTCGCTGTGCATGTGTAGTGACCATGCTCTTTCAACGCCCGTGGGTGACTGAACAAAAAACATGAGAGCGGCTCATTATGTCCCAACTCAGGGCTTTCTTTCGTGCGTCTGGATTGTTAGTGAGGCGTGTATTTGTCACGTAAAACTAGTAAAAATGGTATTGCTAGTGTGACGATTTTAATAAGCACTTGGATAGCCTAAAAGCGATTTCAGGGATATTTAACAACTTTGAGTGAGTAGAAGCGTTTTAATATTTTCAAATAGATAAAACAAATTACTCTTCTACAGCCGAATGTTTCCACTACTGATGGAATTTATTTTGTGTCACTTAGTATGGTAAAACTATTGCTACGATAGTCTTACTGGCTTATTATCGGCGTATAACTGGCGACGTTAAATATTCCATTGCTTACACACCAGTTGTTAGATATTTATGAAACTGCTTTCATGTATTGTGTCATAATACTTAGCGTGGGGTAAGATTTACTTGGATAGATTAATTACACACACACATCTATGTAAGTACATAATTTCAGAAAATTTTAATTAGGTCAATGTACGAATCATGGAGACAGTAATTGTTTATTTGCGTTTGCCTATCGTGATGTAGAGCTTTTATTAAACATTTTCAGAAAATTATTATAAATAGATATGGCCTTAATTGATTAAAAAGTAGTACAAAATCAGTGCAACTTAAAAAATCTAACTAAACATATTGACCTACAAATTTTTTTTCTTTCTTTGTGGTGCCTCTTACGTAATTATACCATTAGGTTTCTAAAATGCTTAAACTAAGGCACCAAACAGTGAAATTACTAACCATACGCATCGTTTAATATTAGGTTGTTTTGAATAAATTATTTTTTCTTTGCGAACAGAAAATAATAAATTGATAAAAACGTTCGCTCTATTTTTCTTATTATTAAATGTAGGTCTGTTAAAATCCCCGAAATCCTCAAATGTCGGTGAAAACTTTATTTCAAAAAATTAACCGTCTTTGATATTATTTATCGAATCCTATAGTTATGCCTATGACTGTCACAACGTACAAAATTGAACCTTCCAAATTGCTTATCAAATAAATAGCGAAAGAAGAAAAATATTTTTTAATTTAAAATAAGAATACAGAAAGCAGAAATTATTATTGATATTTAGTACGTGACTAACAACTAAGTGTAACTTGTGGGTCAAAACATTTGCACGAGTATGGTACGGATCGTATATTACATCGGCAAAGTAATATTGATGTAAAGATAGTCTTTTGGGAGCCAATTTAATTGATTTTGAATTAATAAATGTTTATTAGTGTCCATGCCTGAACTAGCTACCGGTAGCTAAATACCTGTTTAGTTCTCTTTCTTGTTTGGCTACAACGTGACCTGTTAAAATTATTTACGTTCGAGATTCGGCTTTCATTTATTTTTTGCCGACAATCCGTTTGGTACTCCTCGAAGAACTTTCGAACCACTCCACAACACAGCGTTGAGATTTGCTTTAAAAAAAAAATAGTGCGTACATTGGGATGTAGGTAATTCATTAAGCCAAGCAAATCTCACTTCACGCTAAAGACTACATAGCTGATAACCGCTTTTTAAGACTTGTGTACAACATTGTACATAGCAGGATATAGACCAAACTCAGATTTAAGACCATGGTCTTTCATTTATTTCAAACAATTGCAAATAACTAGAATATTTTTAAACCAAATGCTTTGCAAAAATTTGAGACCGTTTTCAGTCGTACGGTACATAATTTCACCAGAGCTATTTTTAAAATATTGTAGCGTTTGTCAGCAAAAAATAATTTTGCCTAATTTTTGCTTATTTTGACCACAAAATATGTGATATTTCAGGGGCAAAAATCTAAAAATCTGTTTGGTGTACTGCAACAGAAAAATTCAGATACAAACGATGATATATAAGTCTTAAAACTGTAAGAGTGAATTTTTGATACATGTGTTAATTTGCGATAAAAATATATTTTCGCTACCGCAGCAAAACTAAAGAGCGAAGTCTTAATACGAGGGTACGAATGTTCGGATGTTTTAACTCTCGGCGTCTTGGGGGTTCTACTCGCTAACCACAGACGCGTGGTGTCATAGTAGCTTGGTTCTGATTGGCGCAATACAAAGAGCGAAGCGTCTACGTGCTGCCAATAGCCACGACGCAGGACTGTAGATGTGCACATTACTAGGGACCCCTGTATTTCGCGAAAATAATTTTACCTCAGTTTGTTTCAGTGTCTTACGTGCACAACTCAATCCTGCTTCATGGTTATCGGCAGCGTGTCTATGTGAAGAACCGTATATCATTTGACTGAGCCAATTACAATAACGTTCCTGCAACATCGCATGTCTGTGATTTTCTGGTAGAATCCCAAGGCTCGTGAGAGTTAAAATATCCAATCACTGACCATGAAGCAGAACTGCAGATGTGCACGTAAGACACGGAAACAAAGTGGGGCAATATTCTTTTCCGTGGCGAGAAACATGGATCCCCCTACACATTAGGTTTGTAAGCAAAGTTTTACAAAATTTTAGTCGCGAAAACTACCGGCTCCTGCCTTTGACAACTATGAATAAAACCTGAAAATTGAAGGGCAGCGACGAGGGAGACCGGTAACCCGGTAAGTATCACAACTGATATATGCACCTGTAAGTGTAAGATACAACGTGACATAGGCAATTAACTAAAATCATCATTGTTTATAAATACAGCCACGATTTTATGGCGAAAAGAGTTTTTCAGCATTTGGTTTCAATGCGTTATGTGCACGCATGCAGCTCTGGTACATCGTCTGCGATTGGATAATTTTACTCTCATTTGCCTTGGCTAATTACAGACGAACGGCGTCACAATAGTCTTATTCTGATTGGTGCAGTCAAATGACAAAGACACGCTGCTAATAACCATGAAGCAAAGCTACCGATGTGCACGTGAGACACTGAAACAAAATGGGGCAAAAATATTTTCGCTACAAAATCGTGGCCTTATTTATAAATTATGTTTTTTTTAGTAACTACAGTATACAACTAATGAAAAAGAAGCAGCTATACAATAACAGCAAACATGTATGTTTGCTAGTTCGTACAATAAGCTCTATAATCGTCGCCTGCGATAGTATCATTGTTGCACTGTGTTGCAATTAGTGCTCATATTGTTTTAGACACAAAATGTGACTAAATTTTTCTCTTACAAACATTTTTATATCTCGCATAGTTTTTGCGTAATGGCTCGTTAAAGCCAAAATTTGCGTGTTTTAATGACGATACTGAAACCAGCTCACTTACCAAACTGAAAAAAAAAGTCACAGTAAATAAGGATGTTGTAAGCTACAAATTCAACTATGTTAAACAACAAAATAAAATATTTTTGTATTTTCTTTAAAAATTATTGAATTTTTAAAATTTTTATTTTAATACAATTTTGTTTTGTTTTTGTTTTTATGTACGTGACATTGTAGCCTGCTACGTCTTTATCCACTGTGAGTCATTTTAGTTAGATATGTCAGTAGGTTTTAGTATAAGTCATAAAACGGAAACATGCAGATTTTTATTTTAACAAGCCTTCATGCGAATACTATGAGAGATAAAAAAATTCATAAGAGCCAAATTTAGTCACATTTTGTATCTTAACTAAGAGAAAAATCAGATACCAATAAAAGATAAAACCATGGTGATTAAAATTGCTGCAGGCCTATGCCACGCCCTTATATTTTATAATGGAATGTACAGTATGAGGTTACCATTGTGTTCCTGCATAGAACTTAATTATTTCTGAGTTAGTAGACATGTCGCGTGAGCCGTTCTGTAGCGTGGTAAAAAAAGTATTTGTGCTGGTATAACTATTAAAAACGTTTACAATTAGTTTATCTACTAAGAGAAGCTACACTTCAAACTGTGTGCCTACGGTTTTAAAAATTCCGTCTGCTAGTTGAAGACTCAACAATCATAAGGTGCTAAGTGCCAAAAGGTAAGTTTCGAGATAATGACGAAAACAGTAAATTGCGACAAACAAATGAACAAGGAATTATCCAAATGCGTTCATATATTTTTTACAATAGGAAAGTATTAAATAGGAGCAATCGAACAGTAACTAATACAAAACACTTATGAACATCAATGTATTGGCCCTATTTTTCCAATGAATTAGAATGTGTTGATATTATTCCAACCGTGTAGTTGTGCTGATGTACGGCGCGCATGAATATCGCTAGGAGATAGCACTATAGGTATGTCTTCGACCTAATGTTTTGGCACCTTTCTATGTACCTAACTCATTTTTGTCGAAAATGGTACATAGCCCCTTTTGAATGTTAAGTCCTCAATTATAAACGTAATTACCAAGCTCCTCAAAAGTGCCAAAAATGACATTTTCACGTTGCTGTAGATGAGAAAATATCAACCGTTCTCGTAAAACGAAACAATAAAAACTAGCACTGGATTTTGACACACATTTTCCACAAATAAAATAACAGACTAATCGCTTGAAGTCCCATTGGAAAACACATTCTACGAAAACGCTGTACTCTATTTCAGTACTTCGCGTCTAGAGGCGATGAGGTGTTTGACGGACGTGTTATAGTATTATTATTAGTAGGGCCACGATTTTGTCGCGAAAAGATTTTTGCACCACTTTGTTTCAGTGACTCACGTGCACATCGGCAGTTCTGTTTCAAGGTTATTGGCAGCGTGTCTTTGTTTAGACACGTTTCTCATTTTACTACACCAATCAGAATAAGATTATTGTGAGTCTGTACGTCTATAATTTGCCAAGGCCAGTGAGAGTAAAATCATCCAACCACAGACGATGTAGCAGAGCTGCAGGTGTGCACATGACGCACCGAAACCAAATGTTGCAAAAATCTTTTCACCATAAAATCGCGGCTCTAATTATTAGTATTATGTTATAGTATAGCGCCTCCCCCCTCCCGTTTCCGTGCCTCGAACTAACAAAAAAAAAGAGACCTAGCGTCAACTATCTCTTAAGAGTGCGTGGTAGATAAATAAATGCTGGAAACATCAATTGATTTATACACTGTTTTCGAAGCTGATATGGATAAAATACTCAATGACAATCCTAGCTAATGGTATTTGCCTACTTTTTAAAAAAATATTTTTTCCAGAATTACTCATTCGTTACGCGTGATCTCTTGCGCCGCAGTTAAATGCACGAGGTTCCAGCGTCAGAGATTGTGCCTCAGAAGTTCGTAACACCGGAAACTGTTTTGTTTAAAACGTTGGCTAAAACTATTGCCTAGGATTGATGTTGTTTAATTTTCGCAAATTGGCGTCAAGAAACCTACAGTTATAGATTAATGCTTTTAGCGTTGAATTATGTACCACGCCCTCTTAAGGCTCAGCTTCAGTTGCCATATTGAATTTTATAGTTTTTCGCTTTTTATTTGGAATTCTGAGAAGAAAAATGATAAATCGGCGACTATACCACAAATTCTATTTACCTTGAGCTACAACACGAGCATGAAATATAGCTAAAACCGTATAGTCAGGTCGCAGTTTGGCGGGCAAATAATAAGTATAAAAAATCTGCCACACACATTGCGGCGTAATTATATGTTAACAGCTAAATCGCAAGGTCTGTACTGTAGCGAAATGTAAATAGAATTTGCGGTTTAGTCGAATATTTACCGTTTTTCTTCTTAGAATTCCAAAAAAGTGAAAAATAATAAAACTCAATATGGCGAATCAAATCGAGCATTAAAACAATGTGGGTTACCATTGTCCTTCAATTAAAAACGTCCGTTTGATATAGTAATTCAATTTGGCAACATTGATTTGTATGATTTGGGGAAGGAAGAATAGGTGTGTGGGATGACTGGGGCGTGGAGATGTAGTAGGATGATTTGAGGGGGATGGGGGTTCAGTAGAATGATTACGAGCACTTAAAAATCTTCCTAGTACCCTCCACCCCCCCCCCCTTGTTAGTCCACCACACAGTGATTTGCCGACCTTTTTAGCTTTCTCTGTGGTGGTTGGTTGGGGGGCTGTCGACCAGCGGCGAAGCCACCTCGTTAGCAGGTCAGGGGTGACCGGCCGGATGTGGCTGTGAGATGGCGGGATGGGGGGGGGGGGTGCAAGGAACAAAGGGGAGGGGGAAGTGAGATCACAAGGCGGCCTGTGGACCACCTGCATGACAAAGAGATGCCGCATGCATGCGAGGGGAACGGAGAGACAGAGAGAGACTATTTGGTCAGCACGAAGCCAAGGTATTAATTCTACGTTAAAAGCACCAGTTTAAATTTAAGGTTACTCTTAGCCAATTTACTAAAGGAAAAATAAAAAAAAGCAATCGTAAACAATACCTCATTCCAATATTTATGCTAAAAATTTTTTTCTTGAGTGACATATGCCTGAGGAATAACCTCTGACACCGAAATATCATTCATTTAATTGCAGCGTAAGAAATCACGCCTATTAAATTTATCACTCTGGTTAAATGTTTGCTCATAGAGTAGGCTAATACATTTGTCTATGATTTTTACTTTGAATTTTTTTCCATGCTGACTTTTAAAAACTTGTAGATTTCATTTTTTTTCGGTGTTTATATATCTACCACACGGGTGTTCGAGTGATAAAAACTAATTTGTATATTTTCAATATATGTTACGTTAGTGTAAGTAGTAATTGAGAACTAATGTGTGGAAAGATTAAAAAAAAAAATAATTTTAAAAAATAAGCTAGGTTAAATTAAAAAAAAATAGTTGATATATTACAAGGTTCTGCTCTAGTATGGTCTATAACTTGACGTTTTTAAAGAAAAATTTAACCTATTACAGTATTCATATACGCTAAATTTTTACACCAATCCAAGCACAGATTCTCAACTTTTTCATATTGCCGTTAGGAAAGTATATTTTGAAAATGCACAAAAGAGAAACATTGACAGTTTTATTCCAAGACAATCATGAGAATTAAAATTGACAGTGGTAATACTGTTGTGGCTGGTGCAATTACTATTAATGAACATTATATCCAAAACTGTCTATATTGCAACGAAAAAAATTAGAAACAAGTTACCAAATATTCTTTGTTTTTGCTTTACTTATGACTTATTTGTAGTATTATAGTTGTCATTTTAACGTTTATAGATTTTGCAGTACAAATTTCAAAATGGTGACGTATTAGTGTGTTAATACGCGTGCTGAAATACATCGGCACTGTTAGCTACTGATTGTTTTGGAAGGGAAGGGAACACGCCATCATATACGAAACTGACTGTCACACATTAGGCTAATACATTATTTCATGATTTGATTACAAAGAATTTAGTTGATATGAAATTAAACTGAATTACTGATTCTTAGTCTATAAAGTAAGTATATCACATGGAAAATTCAATTTTGCAAACAATAACGTTAATCTTATTGTGTGTAATGTTGTAGGGCGTTTTTGGTTTCTCTTCTGTTATTGGTATTTGAAATATGTTTTTTTTTTTTTTGTAATTTTGCTGAACTACTCTCAGTTTTTAAAAAAAAAAAAAAAAAAACTTAATTTATATAATTATTTTAAAAGTTTTAGCTACATATAATTCAACATTAACTATAATCCCCTCATTGCTTCTATGGTTAGCAACGACGTTACCCAATACAGTTCTGTGCACTTCCTATTTAAATGTTACAGTACCGTATTTTACGTAATTAATAAATTTTCATTTATCAAACTATAAATGTTCCTACCAACTGCACAATTTATCTCACACGCGCAAACATTAAGTGACGTGTCCAGAGAGGATAGACATTTCCCGTCGTTAGCCGTTACGTGCGGAAAGAATTGAATTGGCTGAAAAATAGAACTTTAGCAGGGCTTATATGAGTGCTCACTTTATCCCGAACAGCCTATATTTATTTTGACAACAGAAGTCAAGGATGTTCATGTGTGATATTTATATGAAATATTGTTAGTTTTGTAGACGATACTTGTGAGTGCAGTTTCCTCTTACAAAACAATTTTAGCTGGCGTGGTTTTCTCATAACAGTGCATCAAAGTTAAAATTTACATGTTCTG
Source organism: Medauroidea extradentata (assembly GCA_003012365.1). Classification (NCBI taxonomy): domain Eukaryota; kingdom Metazoa; phylum Arthropoda; class Insecta; order Phasmatodea; family Phasmatidae; genus Medauroidea; species Medauroidea extradentata. The sequence continues at coordinate 35,849 of PNEQ01094620.1, forward strand.
CTGCCATACAAATAGTGAAAACCAATTGACGTACGTAGGTGAAATAATTCGCAGTGAAATAACACACCATTGGCCACGTAATAAAAACATTTAATAAAATTTCGCGAACTGATTTTGTAGTAAAAAAACTGAATTTGCAACTTACTTCTGTACTTTTGCGGATTTTTTTTTAATTGAAAATATTACGTTGTGGGTTTTAAAATGTTTTATAGCTTAACTCCCTGGGATGTACGTTCTCAGTGAATTGTATTGTTTAAATAGGTCAGTTGGTTTTCACTATTTGCATGGTACTGATACAAGCAAATTTTGACTTTGAAACCCCGTTAAGAGAAAACTATGAGCTAAAATGGTTTAAAAAGAGTAAAATGAACTCAGAAGTATCATCTACAAAACTAACAATATTCCATAAATACATAAAATTATAATTTATCGAACTTGAACACCCTTAAGGGGCCTCCCTAGCTACACTGTGTTTGTGTGTGAGGCAGGAGCGGTAAGGTTGCCACTAACCCACATATATAATGCATTATCGCCTCTCCACGCAAGCTACTCAGATGGCGTGCAGTGAGTATACTGCAGTGCTTCACTATTATCCTATTCCTATGGGATCTTACGCGGTGACAACATTGTTGTATGAATGGAGAGCGTAGTTCAAGGTCTGACGCTTGTTTCTATAGTTCTGTTTTTCGACCCCGAATATTAATTTTGCAGGTGCAGCAGTTAGAAAAAGCCAATTTTGGCCGTTTTAAGGGGCCAGAAAATAATGTTTCTAATAATCAAGCCAAATTTTTAAAACTATAGCGACACAGTTTTAAGTGTGTGTTCTTTTCATAGATACGCAGATACAATGTGCGTTAAATAGTTTAGCCAAAAATATAATATTCGTAACTCACTGCAATGCGTTTGAAGCGCAGTTGGGAGGCCCCTTAACATCTTAGTATGGTACAATATACACTCTTATTGAAGTACGTAAATTTTGCAGATACATTCCAGGTCAGGTTGAAAGCCAATTATGTATACTTCATTGTCATGTCTGTGACTTGCTGGCGGCTGTTACGAAACGCGTTTGACTACTGCCAGCCAGTAGTGAATAAGGAAATAATGCGAAGTGCTATCGCTTGCTACCTGCTTGTACGGTTATAAGCCAGTATATAATCGATTGTGGCCAGTGGGAGTAGAGGACTGAGAAGCGTAGGCTGCTGCCAGATGAATCCGCGAAATTGACGTACCTCTATTTACGGGTCATTCGGGATGAAGTGAGTACTAAAATTTCAACCTTTGAAAAGTATCACTAGTCCGTTATTGAACATTATTCAACATTGACAATAGTTCCATTACGCCTTGTATGGTTGGCAGCGATTTGCCGAAAATAGTTCTGTGTATGTTCCTACTTAATTACAACAATACTAAAATAAAATCAACTGAGTTACACATGCTTGTACTTTGCATAATTAATAAAATTTTATTTGTCGAACTATAAAGATTCCTACTGACTGCACAATTTATCTTACACGCGTAAACATGAATTAACGTGTCCAGAGAAGTTCGAAATTTCCCTTCGTTAGCCGTTACGCGCGGAAAGATACGAATTGACTGAAAATAGAAATTTTCCTGGCTTTTTTTCTTTTAGTGCTCGCTTTATTCCAGATCACCTATAGGTTGCTTTGATTATTTAAAAAAGTGTAAGGAAACTTGAAGTAACCTCACCAGAAAGAATGTATAGTCTGTCTCATGTAACTTTCCCATATTTTGACATTTCTCTCCTGAGAAATGTGTCTGGCAATTCCATTGTTTGAAGCTTTAAACCTCTTTGCCTTCCTAGAAAAGCAATGTCTACACAATCCTGTTTACAGACAAAATTCTTAGAAGTGAACTGTCAAATATATGGAATACTTACACGAGACAGACGTAACTAAGGTTTCTTAAGTTCTGACTGTATCACGATCTACCAATACGGAGAACCAGCGTCGAGCGCCGACCTTGGCGACCTTGGGGCGAGGTCGGTAGGAGCGACAGTTCAGGGGAAGTCGACGGCCACCGCTGTGACGGGTTCACAGGCGGGGCGGCTAGTAAATTGAAGGCTCGCCGGCCCAGTTATAGAGAACTACTCTCGTAGGATGGGGTGAGGGTGAGTTGGGGGACGGGAAGGTGGCATTTTCGCGTCACGAAACAAAACGAAGGGAAAACCGCCATTTCACAGCACCCCCCCCCCCCTCCCATACATCCTCCTTCACCCTGCCCGGTACCCTCGACGAATATCCGCAGCCCTAGCTCGAGAACAAAGAACTAGCGGTACCGCGTGGAGGTAAACATCTCGGAACCCAATTATGGCGTCGTTCTAGGAATAATTACACAACCCCCCCCTCACCTTCTTCAGTTCTCCTGAAAAAATCTCGTTCGCGCAGGACCCCCCGAAAATCAGAACGAGAGACGTAGGAGGCGAGTAGAAAATTAACCAGAAATTTATGGCACTTTTAGGAGGAACTGTTTTTATTTCCTTCCCCCCCCTTTTTTTTTTCCGTTCTCCACTCACCCACGTCGGAGTGCGTGTGTGCGGTATACATATTTTTTTTGTGTCCAAAGCTAAGAGACCGGAAACGTGTGCCGGGGACCCATCCAATCTTTGCGCGGCAGTTCTGGCGAGGACGTCCGTCGGACAGCGCACGAATGTGGGCGGGCACAATATAAAAAATAACGGCCGGGAGATACCACTTGAGCGTTCCTTTCAGGAGCGGCGGTCTTTTTTGAGCTACACAGGGGCCCGATTCTTGAGTTGTTGCGAGATTATTTTGAAATTCCGAATTACACTTGCCATATTTCGAAACCATTGTGTCACTATGTCGGAATGGTATTTTTGATCCCGAAGTGCGAAAAGTGGCAATAAAAATTAAATTGTGGGGAATTTTGAACTTCCGGTCGTCAATAAAGAGCAACAAAAACAAATGGTTTTCTTACTTTTATTTCTTCTCTCCTCCGTCTGCTGTTTTGAATATAAATATAAATAAATAAATAAATATATATATATATATATATATATATACACACGAGGTGTTCAGAAACAAACTCCAAACTCCAAGTAGGTATACTACGCTTATCCTGGGGTAAAATGAAGACATAAATGTTAGTGGCAAAATGTTGTACGATCCCATTTTACATGCCCAATGTGGCAACATAGCACTGTGTATACTCCCCACTTGCACTCCACAGATAACTTACTTATCTTACTACTAGTGTTCTGACCTGCGTATTACTGGTCTAGGTTATAATCCTGAGCAGTACAAACATGATTATATGTTTTATCGACTTAACATACGAGAAATAATAACTGATCGTGGAGCGCAAGAGGGGCCTCTCTTCGTGCTGCGTTGCCACATTGCCAACATAAAATGTACAACATTTTGTCACTGACACTTTCGTCTCCAATTTAGCCCAGGATTAGCGTGGTGTGCTTATTCGGCATTTGTTTCTGGACATATATATATATATATATATATATATATATATATATATATATATATATATATATATATACATACATACATGTGTATGTGTGTATGTCCCAAAAGGGATTCTGAACAAAATATTAGAACACATTATGTTGATTGCTATAGGATTTAATATATATATATTTCATACAAGTGGTGTTATTCACAACGGAACTTGAAACTATACTTGCTATCGAAATAGGCATAGTTAGTCATAGTATTTGTATATAATAAAAATATAAACTACATAGTTAAAACTGTTCAGGCAGTCCTCCTCTTTCATACAAAACGTGTTATAGAACAATTATAGCCGAACGTATGAAAGTTTAATGATAGACACGCTTGCATGTTATTCATAATTAGATACAGTGGTCTATTAAAAAAAAACTCCAATAGTAAAAATATTAATTTTGTAGAGAGAAAACTTGTCTGCTAAGTTCAAATATAAAGTTCGCGTGCCCGATGTTCTTTTGTTTTCATTCGTGTGTTCCCATTTGGATTGGCCAATGAGAATCACAGCAAGTCAGAAATCATAGTTTGTTGTTTGTCTGAAAACAATCAACGGTGTCAAATATTGGTCGTCCTAGGTCCGATAACACAGTGTCATAAGCAGTAATGTTTTGGACACTATTTTGGTATCAAAAATGTTGCGATTTTTCCGTCTCCCTGATTATGATATTATGATATTGGGCAACAAGTAGACTTATTGCTTTATTTATGACTTGATACATAAATAAAAAATAATTATTTAAACACCGCTGAGGACTTGAATTTGGCAGGACCAGAAAACCACGTGTTCTTAGTGGTGTTTATTGGCTAGAAAATAATGATTAATTTTTTTAATTGGTTGATGTTCGAAAGTCTGAATCCACAGTATAAAGATACAGTTATGGGAACTAATAATAAGTGTACGAAAGTCTGAAACGTATGAAATTTAAATGAATAAAAGTAGAGAATTGCCTTTATAAAGAAACTGGAAGACAGTTTTATGATTTCTGCTCTCGTTTAGGTTAAAATATATATAACTATCACTAAAACAATAAAAATGAAGGGCCATTGCTATAAAAAGCCTTGCAAAACAGAAAACGTTTGAAAATTACGTTTTGACTTAACGATAATTGTGGGAGAACCACGATAACCGTTTGAAATACACCTCTGAAAAAAAAATTCAGTAGAATATAATGCATAGAATTCAACATTAACAAATAGTCGCCTAATTATTTGTAAATTTGGCTGCTATCTACCAAATGAAAATTCCTTAGATTCTTATTTAAATGCAACCCTGAATTACTACGAAATGAAAACTTTTTAAAATTATACATACATGACGAGTCCTTCCAAAGATACCTTTGAAATTTGGGGAGGGGGGAGGGACGCGAGTAAAAAAGTCCTGTATCGCCTGTACATCTGTCTCGAGGTTAATTGTGGAAAATACTACTTACTTTGGGTAAGTTGTCACACTGGTCTGTCTTTACTTATTCTCACACTCTTTCACGCAGTGTCCCAACTGGGATTCTTTTAAATGACTACCTTGTACAATGTAAACATTTTTTCGTAAAAATTAGCAAGGCATTTCTTTGTAGTCCTACAAACTTTAGTAAATATAAATTTAAACAATTGCCTTGCAAAATTATTTCAACTTGCGGTTACAAGGATTTTTGTAAGTAAAAAAAGGAAAGTTTAAAAGTTTTCCAAAATCATAGGTTAGTCGATAATTATATAGTTACATACAAATCCCATCCTCGTTTTGTTGTTTAGTATTTTTGGTCATGCTATTGTGCAGTGCTTAAATCATTCAAATTGTTTACTTCATGAAGATGCCACCAAGATATTCAAATCAAAAATAAAACATACTGTCTCAAATTTCAAGCAAATTTATAAGCAAGTATAGACGCTATTCTTAGGTGGTGTTCTAGAAATTAAACGGAGTTCAATCTTACAAAAATACAAAGCATTTTATAATAAACTGTAAGAAAGCAGTGATAGCTGTCCGAAAACTAGGATAACAGAAGGATACAAAATCCCCCCCCCCCCCGCACAGTACTGATACGTCAACAATGCATCAAGACTTGAAGGTTTAATTTCTCACATCACTAAACAATCTTCTAATGGCGATTCTCTACCATGGTTGTTTTATTCTTTGCTAGATCTAAATTAGAATATTGCTCTATTGGTTCTTATTTCATCTCGGAAGCTGACTATTAGGGTCTAAATACGCGATGCCCAAAATGTAGCAGATTTCGTACCCATTTTCTGTTACCATAGAGAAAAGGATTACTAAAACAGAGAATGGTTTGAAAACTGTTACGGTTTTGGGCATCGTGTATTTAAGGCCTAAGCGCCTTGAGAATATGCAGATTAAAGTTTTCAAAATATTTTAATAAAAGTTATCACATTGACGAGACTAGTTTTAATTGCAATATAATTCTAAATAAATATATTACACATTCATTAAAATATATAACATGCTTCGGATGCGTTAATTCATTTAGGTATTTGGTGACAAGGAAATTCACAAGTCATAATCCCTGAAAACTCTAAATTACGTAAGTAGAAGCGCAGATAGTTTAAGATTTCCTGGTAAATCTGGAAGAGTTTTCCAACTGTGTACTGCACAAGTAAACTACATTTATCTTTTAATTCATTTAATTAGAAATACTTGTGTCACAAAATATTGTTGGATGTAATTGGTTAATATTCCGTACAACTTTATGCTGACGTAATTTGATATTTAAAAAAATTAATTGTGTTGTAAATTTATCACTGTACAATTTCACAGGGTTTATTACTCATTACTGTATTAATACATGTCGATTCTTGTTTTGAGTTTTGGTTTTGGTATTCGATGTAGTTGAGACCTGCTGTGGTTTTGTTAGCCTGTTTGACTGACACGTTAATATTTCTGTAAATAAATAAAATTACTGTCCTTATTATTATCATTGTTACATAGCATTGATTCAAATTCCCGCTGTTGTTTACATTCCCGACTGCTGAGCAAAATAAGTGGCTAATATTTTCGCGCTTCGCATTTTTTCGCAACATCTGACGGATTGACTCGAGTTCTGCAGTGGCAAACATTCGTACTTGTATTAAAATGTAGGTTTTCCTACCAGACCCACTTGCCAAGGTTAGCACAAAAAACAGTGCCGATTGTACTGCGCTGGAAAATTTATGTTCCTGGCTTCGTTGAATCCTTCAGAGCTAGGGAGATTGAATCATGAAGTGGAAAGTATACTTTAAAGCATAAAAGAGTTGTAATTTAATGGCGGTTTAACGAGCGCATCAAAACCAAACCACAGGAGGTGAACAGATTGCCCAGAGAAGGAAGGGTTTGTTGGACGAAGATGGAATGTGAAGAACAGGAGAGGAATGGTCCGTGAGGACAGAAGCTGTAAAAAGAGTTTTATTTATACAGTCGGGTGAGTATTACACGCTTGTCCATTAGCTCAACCGACTCGAGACAAGGTGTGAAATCCTTGTTTCATTTAGGCTTTTTATTTGCACTCTTCGTCGAGGACATACCTCTCTCCATACCCCAATTCCTCGACTTGTGTCATTCATGTACGATGTTCTCCACAGCTAGACATTAGTTGGTCCACAATTAAAAAACGTAAGCATAGGACGTACAGCATAATAGTAGAAAATGTGCCCGACCAGGAACGTTGCGGAAAATTAATTCACAATTGAGTTCTTACTGTATCGAATACAACCGAAGGCATGTTAAACATCTCCGTGGTTTATTCGTATTTGTAAAAAATAGTAAATATAGCTACAATCTCCCGATAAACTGTACAGCGTAAAACATTATTAACAATATAGAAACACAGTTTTCAGTGTTACATTTCTTCTTATAGGTTTATTTTACTCTTGTGCGTTATGTAGGTTAAACTAACATGGCGGATATTCAGAAACTATTTTGCTCCGATTGGTTGCTGATGTCAGCATCTCTTTGCACACAAGCACTTTCGAGCAGTTGTGAATGAAATTATAGAGGTTAGTTCTTGTACAAACGACCTGTTCTATGTTAACTGTTATATTATCGATTGTGAATTCACGTTAAGGTGACCGCCTGCCCAGGCTGAGTCGTGTGCAGATATTCGGCGAATAGAAGTTTATTTGAAAACTGCTCAACGTACGAGACTGGTGTCTGCTTAAGAGTACCGGTAAATAAAAGTGAGAGGGTTTCTCGGCCCTTTAAAGGCGTTCCAGATGGAAAAATTAATAATTTTATATTTGTATAAAACACTGTTAGTTTTGTAGACAATACTTGTGACTACAGTTTCCTCCTACAAAAAAATTATCCGAGCCTGTTTTCCCATAATGGCATTCAAAAGTCAAAATGTGCATGTTTTTAATTCATACATCCCCCGAAAACCAATGAACACAATGAAACGAAATAACTCATAGTACAAGTATATCCCTGGCTACAGCTTTACATATATAAAACCCATTCAAACATTTTTTTTTTGTACGTTTATAATTTTTTTAATACAAAAATATTTTAATTTGAATTTTGATATACTTAAAGCCCTAATCAGCGATATGTACTTTTACTGTGAATTATTTCGTTTCATTATGTTAAATGGTTTTCGGGGGAAGCATGAGCTAAAAACACAAAAATTTTGGCTTTGAAATGCAATTTTGGAAAAACTGTCTCAGCTATTTTTTTTGTAAGAGGATAATGTACTCGCAAGTAACGTCTACCAATCTAACAATGATTCATTATAAAATATTGATTTTTTTTTCCTCAGGAACGCCCTTAACATCGAGGTCTGCTTAAAGCTCGGTTTCAGTCGCCATATTGAATGTTATTATTATTTTTTAATCCTGAGAAGGTAAATGTTAAATCGGTGACTATACCTCAAATTCAATTTACCTTGAGCTACAGTACAAGCATGGCAATAGAGCTACTAATGTTTAGCCAGGTCGGAATTTGTTGGCCAAATTATGAATACAAAAAAAAATTGCCACAGAGATTCAATAGTTAAGGGCGCGATTCACCTCAGTTTTCAACGTCTTTTTTAATATTTGTACCAGATATTTTTTCTCATATTATACATAAATTGTGATTAAGTATGCCTCTTAGAAAATTTTTGTATCTCCCATAGTTTTTGCGTAATGAATCGTAAACGTCAAAAGTTGCACTTTACGGTTTTAAGTACGCCACTAAAACCAACTGACATGCCAAACTGAAAAAAAAATCCACACTATATAAAAATGTTGTAGGCTATGAATTGATGGTACATAAAAAATATATATTTTTTGTATGTATAAAAAATTTTAATATTTTTTAAATTTTCGTTTCAAAATTCAGCATTTTTTTATTAAATACAAAAATATATTTTTTGTTTTTATATATGTCAAATCATAGCCTACAACATTGTTATAGTGTGGATTTTGTCGGTTTGGTATGTCGGTTGGTTTTAGTGGCGTACTTAAAACCGTAAAGTGCAACTTTTGTCGTTTACGACTCATTACGCAAAAACTATGAGATACACAAAAGTTTCCTAAGAGGAAGATTTAATCACAATTTATGTCTAAAATAAGAAAAAAATATCTGGTACAAATACAAAAATAAAGACGTTGAAATCTGAGGTGATCAGCGCCCTTAACTGGACTGTACTGTAGCGAAACGTAAATAGAATTTGAGGTATAATCGCACGTTTAACATTTTTCTTCTTAGAATACCAAAAAAGTGAAAAATAATAAAATTCAATATGGCGACTGAAACCGAGTAGCATTCAAGAATCGCGTGTGTGCTCATTCCACGTCCTTTGGAAATTTTTAAAACTTCTTATTATTGCAGCTAAAAATTGGTGTTACACTCACATTTGATTTAATATCACGGTATAAATTTATAATTAGAGCCAGTGATTTTTGGTGAAAATAATTCTGCAACAATTTGTTTCAATGCCTCATGTGAACACCTGTTTCTCTGCTTCATGGTCTGTGATTTGCTGCTTTAAATTCTCAGCGTCTCGGGGGGTTTTCCCGCAAATTACAGACGTGTGGTTGCGCAGTAACCTTGTTTCTGTCGACACAGTCAAATGAGCCACGCCTGTGCAATTATACATTCTGCGAATTAACAAGAAGCAGACCTGCAGATGTACACGTAAGATATTGCAACAAACTGTTGCAGAATTCTTTTTACCAAATATCGTGGGCTCTATTTATAAGAGTTCGACATCCAATGCCTACAGACATGTAAAATTCACGTTATCATTTGGTAGCAGGCTAAACTTCACTTCCCTATATGTAACAGAGCATAATCTGCGATTCAATTGGCCACGTTACTTGTTTATTTTGTTTGTAATTATTTTCATTTATTATCTGTTTGTTTCTTGTTTTTATTTGACCCGATTCCATTTTGGATTTTCATGTTGTGAATGTATCTTGCTGACTAAAGCATACTCTGCAAAATGTATGGTTTTATTTTATTTGTTTAGTTTTCTTTGACAGTCAATAAATTTGCAATGGAGTACGTCCAAGAAACTGAATCCAATCTTGACGTGTTATCACTGACGTGTGTTACGTCTTTACAGAGATTGGCCTCTCTACCGTGTAAGCATTCTCCGCAGCAAGTCACGACCATATCGGCCAGCGGGAGACGTCGAACAAGTCTATTGTTGCGTGCCATGTACCTGGAGGCCAGTGGTCGGCGGCTATTTCGTAACACCTTGAGGGCTGGCCGATGATTCAAAGCCCGGGTGGCTCATAGTGGGAATCCCGCCGAAACTACGTCATAGATACCTGTCCCAACTGCGTCTTAACCCTTCGAGGGCGGCCGACGTGACTACAAGCACATCCGAAACACGATGAAATATCTATTTTTAGACCCCTGTAATGCGGGGAACACCTGACTGTCTGGGCTAGTATAAAAGCACAGAATCGGCACATTTGAGGGGAGTTCGTTATTGGTAGTGCTAGAGGAAGGTGCTACGCCTGTGGAGAGAGACTGGTGAAGACATCTCAGTGACGTCAGTGTCTACTGTGAGGTGGCAGGCGGCTACCTTCGGAGCAGTGTTGGACGAACCAAGAGGACTGCTGCGGCGGGCTGACGGGCGAAGAAGGAGGTACGCGACGGGAGTCGAACCGAAGACCTCAAGAGTGAAGACAGCGGTGCACTCGGGGTGCTGCGCAGCACACGACGATTCATCACCACGGCGGACTATTAAGGTTGTACACTGTCACTACTTGAAATACTGTTGA
>PNEQ01094623.1:0-10048 GCA_003012365.1 Medauroidea extradentata
TATATATATATATATATATATATATATATATATATATATATATATATATATATATATATATATATATATATATATATATATATATATATATATATATATATATATATATATATATATATATATATATATATATATATATATATATATATATATATATATATATATATATATATATATATATATATATGTATGTATGTATATATATATATATATATATATATATGTGTGTGTGTGTGTGTGTGTGTATATATATGTACAGGTTGTCCCAAAAGTAGTGTACCAATTTGAAATACAAATAAAACGGAAACCATATTAATTATAAATGTTTTGTTTGTAGCAGATTGATGCTGTGATATTGCAGATTGATCATGAGTAGGTAGAGCCCGAAAGAACGAGCGTCCATAGTTGAACTTTACTTCACGCATGGACATAGTGTTGAGCAAGCCCAGCGGGCGTACTAACGACAATTTAATGTTCTCACTGCATTATCAAAACATGCCATAAGAAAATGCGTGCAACAGTTCTGAGATAATGAAAATGTTGCTGATAGACCCAGAAGTGGACGTCCAAAATTTTCGCGGAACACAGCCAATATTGACAATGCTGCACATCAGTGGCAAACAGTCCCCAGAAATCACTTCGTCATCGTTCTCAAGAACTTGGCGTATCCAAATCTGTGTTACACAGAATCTTAACTGCTGACTTACACACATATCCATACAAAATCCAAATCGTCCAAAGATTATTGCATACCGACCTGCCCAAAAGACTGCAGTTTGCGAATGAATTTCTCCAACTGGCAGAAGAACACCAATTTCCACACAAAACTTCTCATGAGTGAGGAAGCCCATTTTGACTTCAGTGGCTTTGTCAATAAACAGAACTGCCACAATTTGGCACCCGAATAGCCAGAAAAGATCCATGAAAGACCCCTCCACGATCAACGTGTTACTGTGAGATGTGGAATAATGGCGCATCGTGTGTTCGGCCCTTTCTTTTTTGAAAATGCAGACAGGATGGCTGTCACTGAGAATGGTGAACGTTACCGTGAGATGTTGAACACGTTTCTCAGCCCATTATTGGCTATGGAAAATGATGAGATCTGGTTTCAGTAAGACCATGCAACCAGTCATACAGCTCGGCTGACCATTACACTTCTTCAGGAGACGTTTCCAGGTCGGGTCATGTCTCGTAATGGAGACGTTAGCTGGCCGCCGAGGTCACCAGATCTTACCGCCCCTGATTTCTTTCTGTTGGGTTTTCTCAAGAATTGTGTCTACAGGAATAAACCACGGACACTTGCCACCCTCAAAGACAACATTCGCATGGCAATCCGTGAAATTTCACACGAAATCTTGGTGCATGTCATGCAACAAGTAGTGCTACGTATTCGTCACTGTCAAGATGTGAATGGTGGACATAAGCCCAATGTTGTTTTTCATAAATAAACTCCTGACTATAGGCTGCAAAGTGATATGAACATTTAAGTTGTAACTCCATTATTAACTATATTATCTGTATTTAAAATGGGTACACTACTTTTGGGACATCCTGTATTTACCATTTATAAACATTACTGTAGATTATATGTTCAGACACACATCAAAGTACCAAAAAAAAAAGCAACAAAATAACGCCGTTGGGTGGGATCGTGATAGCGAACTAAGCTTCTGCTATGTATCAATGTGTCATGATGAAAGGGTGTCAGCAATACTCCCCAGGTATTGCACTTCGAGACTCTTATGCCTCAGGGTGTGGTACGTTCGACGTGTTCGATATCCCACCCGGTATGTTGAAACTGAATGCTGACTTATGTTTTAACTGGGTGTTGGCCTCCAGTACACCTGATACACTACAAAGGTTACCCTGTGAATATAGGATGTTGAAAATTACGTAACACAACGCTTCAAAGCAGTATGATTTACTGACACAAATTACACAGTGCCAGAAACAATTACTTATGCATGCACGAGGTAGGCGTAGTTATGCGACCCTGGCAAAGCACAGCTATGCTTGACTACTGGATTAACATGTGATGGCTGTCTCTGCGCGGTGACACTGACCTGCCGGTATATCGCACGTGGTTGTTATGTGGTCCGGGCGAAGCAGATATGACTCTACTGCATATGAAAATGCACTTCCTTGAGCAGCAAGGATCTGGCGGCCGCTAGGGTGGGCCGTCAAGTTTGCTTGGAAGCGGACGTAGATAATGTTGGTTGAAATGAGCGCTTTCCTAGCTAACAGACCACAGGGCAGCCATTCCCATGCACGTTACAGTGGGGTAGGACTGTACAAGTGGTGTTAGTAGTCCTGCACGAAGTGTGGCGGAATACGTTAGGCCGGATGTATGATGAACGGCACGTAACACACCTTACACACGACGATGCTCTCCACTAGGTGACTTGCATGAATGCGTGATAATGAAATGAGTGGTAGATGCACTGCTTGTATGAACACTGGAGCACTATTGCGATGTGGTAACCTGCGCGTGGTCGGTCACAAAAACATGAATTATGCCCTCAAAATTACACTGAAATATAAAATATTGATAGCAACGTATGTGCTGAATGATAACGAATAATGATTAGCTGCGATATGCCTTGTACAATGAATGATGAGCTTGGATGGCTCTTGACACAGAATTCCCTAGCCACGTGGCGGTGATAATACCGACGCGGATTTTAAGTTTAAAAGTACCAAAATGGTAATAATTATTAGTTTAAGCGGACGTGCAACGCGATGGGGATATCTGGTAACGTGTGCAAGCAAGGTGGACCGGTATACTAAAGAAGACTATTGAAACTAACAATCAGTAACCAAAAGTTGATGTGCAGCCATCTCACCTCTCCAGACGACTTCGACGAACTGCCATGAGGAAGGCAGCCGCTAAGGACTCCTTCCCACGCTATGGGGTTCACACACTTCCGGTACCTCGTGTATGTTAAATTATTGATATTAACAATTTATGAAAATAGCACACACTAAATTACATAATAAATGGCGTTACATATTTTGCTGATATTGAATGATGCGTTTGTAAATGCCTGCTGCAATATGAAAGTAAACACTGAAAGCATGGTGATTTTCGGGCACAAGCATGGCGGCATGTTTAAATGTCCCCCGTGCTTCGATGTACACTGCTGGAAATGAAAACACAATTACACTCACTATTACATGCAAAATTACACAGCGTGGATGCAGGAAAATTATGGGAGAGTCTGAAAATGAGGCCTGAGCCTTGTTGATGTTGCACAGTTGCGCCGTTATGGGCTTAACCCATACGCTGGCCCTTTGGCTGGCGTCAATAATTTCACTGTTCACTTCCAAAAACATTATATAACCTAGCTTCTAAAGTATACTGAACATGTAAATAACAGCAACATAAGAAGGACGAAATGAAATAAGCATAACAGAGAATTTTGATTGGGATGTACGAAAATGCAACTTCAGATATTAAGATATTGTTGGTTCAAAGAGAAAATCTGTACCAGATGCAATATTCTGCATGCTACTTCTAGATATTGCACAGTACAAAATATTTCAGTTAATAATAAACTCAGTAATTCAAAGAGGATCTGAACTGAACTACTTATAGACTAGCGGCAGAGGAATATTTTGAATTGTGTAATTAAAGATGGGGGCATATAATAAATATTTGGTATCAACAACTCGAAATACTGTGGCCATCTTCACAGTATCCTAAGGTGAGTAAGTATAATATAAAAGTCAGCAAAGCACATCTAACAAAGTAATCTTTAGGATTGGTAATGTACTTAATAAATTTTCAGCAAGTTGGAATTAAGGTTGGGGTTGAGCTAAGGGGGAGGCATTGTCTATCCCCTGTGACGCCCACAAATAACCTTGTGATGTCACATAGGTTTTGTAAGTTTGTCAGAGAGTGGTGCACCAGAAAATTTACGCCCTGCTCTACGGTTGAGAAGTTAGTTTCATAGATGTTGGTGTTAAAGTTATGGGAATAAAAGAAACGGAACTAGTACGTATCACGTATATTTGTGAGCATCGCATCAGTTGTCACATCACTCAAGGCGGCAAAACACTGTTTAGGTAAACAAAGATGGCACCTGACCAGAAGTTGCAAGTCAAAACAAAGACTAGTCAAATGATATGGGTTAACATAACATACCCCTTTTTTGTAACTTGTGTGTCTAACTACACCAAACAAAACCATATATTTGTATCCAACACTTCCCCTTGAGATACTTCAAGGCCAAAAAAAAAAAAAAAACTAAACCAGTATACTATACATTCACAAATTAACTCCTAACACAACAAAGATATCCACACACAAAGACAGGTCACAAAATTCTAGATCACGGAACAGTTTACCAATTTCCAGCAATTAGTTCTTGTGACATAATGCAATATACAAAACAGTAATTTTCATTTCATGCATACGATTCAGTTGACAGAATTAGAATATCCACATTATAAAATTACAAAGTTTAGCTTTGCAGTAGGAAGACAGATTCAAATAAAACAGCTCACAATTTCGTAGTTCTAAAACAGTCAGTCCTCAAAACATGGTAAAAGGGATAAATAGCCAGTTTGGCATTACATACTACTACATGATTCTGAATACAAAATTCTAAACCTACAGCTTACAAGTTTACATAATTAACCAGGGTTCAATGGAATGTTCTGTGTAAAAAAAAACAATTAAGGAGCACATACAAGGTTCAATTTTTCACAAAGGTACTTAGTACGGGCACCGTTCACTGCCTTCGTTAATAAATCCGCAGGGTTCTCCCTGCCAGGAACATGCTTGACAACAATCTTCCCCTTTTATGTCATGTTCCTCACAAAGTAATACTTAATGCCTATATGTTTGGTCCTCTCAGACACTTCCCAGGTTTTGCTCATTGCTATGGCTGTCTCATTGTCTGAGAGGATCATGGAAGGAGTAGGAGCAAAGCGATCTTGTCCTAATACAGACAGGAACTGGGATACCCATCTAGCTTTCTTTGTAGCCTCGTAGATGGCGTAATATTCTGCTACAGCAATGGAATCCGCAACACAAGACTGTTTCTTCGAAATCCAAATTACAGGTCCTCCTCCCAACATTGCCACAATGCCTGTAATGGATTTTCTGTCACACCTGTCATTGGCAAGATCTGCATTACAATAGAAAACAGCTGTGCCAGGATGTTTCGAGAATTTTAGCCTCCAGTCTCTGGTTTGCTTCAAGTACCTAACACATGCACAATATCTTGCCAGTCTCGTAAGGTTGTAGCTTCACATTTTTGACTAGCCTTACATACTGCGAAACTGATATCAGGTCTCATTGTTTGAGACAGGTGCAGTAGGCAGCCAATTGCTTTGCGATACAAGTGTTTGTCAAAGGGTCCGAGACCTGCGTCTGTCCCATCATCACTGTTAACTTCCACTGGGAAGGATTTTCCTCTTATGTTGGTCATTTGGAAAAAACCTAACAAATAGTCAATGTAGGGAGATTGGTCCAACAATACTGCATCGCCTAACGAAGAAATATTGACAGAGAGGAAATTATTCATCTCTCCCATGGCTCTAATCTTCATTGCCCCTGAAAGCTTCTTCTTTAGCCAATCCACTTTATCCTGTGTTCCAAATAGGTCTAGGTCATCGACATAGACAAACACTACAAGCTCTTTACAGTCATCAGTGTACACACAAGGATATTTCTTCAGTCTTTTCAGGTTCCAACCTCTAAGTACGTTATTGAGTGTATTGTGCCACTCCTTTCCCTCTGCTTCAGGCCGTAAATGCTTTTCAGCAGTTTACAGACCTTATCACCTACCCTTTGATACATGGGTGGCTGCTCCATATAGATTTCCTCAGTGAGAGAGAGAGAGAGAGAAAGAGAGAGAGAAAGAGAGAGAGAAAGAGAGAGAGAGAAAGAGAGAGAGAGAGAGAGAGAGAGAGAGAAAGAGAGACTCCATTCAGGTATGCCGCTAAGACATCCAAGTATTCCCTGACCCAACCTAACTGCACAGATAGGGCCAAGAGAACACGGTTAGTCTTTTTCTTGACCACCGGTGAATAAGTTTCTGTGAAATCTATTCCTGGTATCTGGGAAAATCCACGAGCCACTAGCCTTGCTCAGTACCTGGTAACACTTCCATTTGAATTTACTTTCAACTTCAGAACCCATTTGTAACCTAGAACGTCCTTTCTTTCAGGCCTGTCTACAATTTCATAGGTGCCCTTACTCAACAAGTTCTCGATTTCTTCATCCATGGCCTTTTTCCAGTTTGTAGGATCACTGCCCTTCAATGCTTCCTCTACACTCTTTGGCTCATGAAAACAACACTCAGTAGACACAGCAACACAACCATATGGACAAGATGGTGCTTCAGGATGTTTAAGCGCAACCACGTAGATCTCCTAACCTGAGGTATTCATTCTTCTTACCATTCCAAGAATGGCTCATCATCTTCTGATAGGATTTCATTCTAATTTTTTCCATCAATTACTCTTGTCCCAATGTCACATCTTACGCCAATGTCATCCATAACACCATTGTTCTCGTGGTGCTCATCTTCAGTTTCCAGCATATCCTCGCAACTCTCTTACAATCCTTTGTAAAACGAAAATAATGAGAATAAAAATAAAGTGAAGTTTGAAGACAAGCCTAAAATCAACCAATCACAACACTCTCCCTTCCAATAACACTATAAGTTAAGTCTCTCTGGAGCTTTGACTAGTCTCTTTAGGTGCCTGCGTAGAGTCGCTCCTGGTACTTGTGTTGAAAAACCTCTGAAATCTTCGTCATTGTCACTATCACTTGATCTGGCGAGGTTGGACTGGCTTCGTACCCTATGAACACACACTCAACACCTCTACAGTCAAATTTATCTTTCCCATCTACATTCATCCATGCTCGGCATCCAAAAACCCTTAAGGAATCAAATGAACTCACTTTGACCTTTTCCCCTTTCCACAGTTCCATGGGTATCTGAAAGTTAACTGCACAAGAAGGACTCAGATTTTTCACAAATGCCACTGTGTTGGCAGCCTCTGCCCAAAACTCCTTTGATAGGCCTGATTCTACAGGCTAGAGATTTTTCAAAGATTTTGTATGGGAACTTGTTTTCCTGGAAAATAATGCTGTGGGCAATTTTGATCTTCTTAGCATCCAACTGCCACAGACGTATCATTTTCGTAGCCTCTCATCACAGATGATCCTTGCTGCTCCAGCCCACTGGTCACCTCCTGCCCACAACCTCCTTTTTGGCTGACCGGATCACTCCATCTTGAAGTCGCCAGACTGGACTTTACCTGCGGTTGACTGTCCTGCTCTGCTCTGGGTGATCTCACCACTCCTGCTTCTGTCGTCGGTATTACTCCAGGACTACTATGACGATACCCATACTCGTCTTCACCCTGTGTATCTGACTCTATCTGAGGGTTCCGCGACTTCATATGGTCGGCGTGCACATACCTCATATTCTTACCCACCAGCACTTGGTACGTAACCACACTTACCACCTCTTCCACTTCTCTAGGAACCCAGGACATTTCCTCTCCCCAAACATTTTTCACCCACACCAGGTCGCCCATCAAAAAGCTTCTCTGTGAAAGTTTGTTGCAATCCAACCTGTTTTTCAGCTGATTTTGGCGTTCAGACATACGTCGTGCAAATGCAGGCTTCAGCAAGGACAACCGGGTACGAGGTTGACGTTGTAAGAACAGCTCAGCTGGTGATTTTTTTGTCACAGAATGAGGAGTGTTCCTGTACGAAAAAAGAAACACATCAATTTTATGTTGTTAAGTACGGTTGCTCCTACCTTCCTGGTCTTCTTTTAACTGATGCGTCAGCGCTAACTTGATAGTTTGGACTTGCCGTTCTGCTGCCCCATTAGTCTGGGGATGATATAGGGGAATCTTAACATGTTTTACCCCATTTGCTGCCAAAAAATTACTGAATTCCTCAGACTGAAAGGGTGGACCATTGTCTGTTACAATTACTTCTGGTAACCCAAATGCTGCAAAAAGCGTTCGCAGTTTCCCTACCGTATAAAATGCAGTTGTAGTGTTCATCAGAAGTACCTCCAACCACTTGGAAAAGGCATCCACCACTATCAAGAACTTCTGTTTCTGATGTTCCACGAAATCAAGATGCACCCTTTGCCACCTACGTACTGGCCAATTCCAAGGCTGCAAGGATACTGGTTGCGCTGCATTTTGAGTTTGCTGACAAATGTCACACTGCTGTATCCTTTCCTCAATGTTTTTGTCCAATCTGGGCCACCAGACATAACTTCTGGCGAACATTTTCATGCGCGTAATTCCTGAATGTTCTTCATGTAGAAGCTGAAGAACATCTTCTTGCAACTTCTCCGGAATCACCACTCTATTTCCCCAAACCAGACAGTCTTGTTCCAACGAGAGCTCCAGCTTCCTTGCCTCATATGGTTTTAACTCCTCGGACACTGTGTGTGACCAGCCCTGCAGCACTAGGTCTGCCACTTTAGCCAGAACCGGATCCCTCTGTGTTGCATCCGCAATGTCAGTTGCACTAATAGGAATACCCTGCAGTTGTGCAAAGAAAAACACTGTTTCACCCCAACTCACGTTCTCATTTTCCCCCTCAGTCACTGGTGCCGGCAAACATGACAATGCATCTGCATGGCAAATCTCCGAGCCTGATTTGTGTTTGACGTCATATTGATAAGCCCCCAGCATTATTGCCCAACGCTGAATTCTGGCTGCTGCCATGACTGGGACACCTCTCTTGGTTCCAAATAGTGCAGTAAGTGCCTTTTGATCAGTTACCAACACGAATTTTCGCCCATACAGGTACGTATGAAATTTTTTTACTGCAAACACCAAACTGAGAGCCTCCCGTTCCACCTGGCTATAACCCGCCTCTGCTTTTGACAGCGTTTTGGATGCAAACGCTATTGGTCTTTCTTCTCCCGATGGCATTTGATGTGCCAACACTGCTCCCACTCCGTAAGCACTAGCATCAGCTGTAACAATACGTGGCAACTTTGGATCATATGGTATTAGAGCCGGACTGTTTAGCAACAACAACTTACTCTCCTCAAATGCATTTCCACATTCTTTTGTCCACTCCCACGTCCTATTGTTCTGTAGTAGCTGATACAGTGGGTGCAGCACTGTGGCTATGTTTGGAAGAAATTTACCATAGAACTGTAACATACCCAAATATGCACGCAGCTCTGTAATGTCTCTCGGGGCTGGAGCATCCTGAATGGCATTTACCTTGTCACTTGTTGGCTGTATGCCCTCGCCTGATAGCCTGTGCCCCAAATATATTACACTCTTGCATAGCAGCTTACATTTCTCCTTCCTTACCCTGACTCCATAGGTTTTAAGTCTTTTTAACACCTCTACTAGTCGACCTTGTGCCTCTGCCAAACTAGCACCTACCACTAAAATGTCGTATAAATACACAAAAACTCCGCTTATACCCTTCAGTACCTGTTCCATTGTCTTTTGGAATATGCATGGGGCACTACAGAAACCAAAAGGCAATCGAGTGTAACGATATAGACCCTTATGAGTGTTGACAGTCAACAATGGCTGGCTCTGCTTACTTACTGGCAATTGGGTACAGGCTGAATGTAGATCGATTACTGAGAAAACTCTTGCCTCTGCCAGCTCGCTGAAAATTTCCTCTGGTTTCGGTAAGGGGTAATGGTCCAACTCCACAAACTGATTTAAGGTCACCTTTTAAAGTCGGCACATAGCCGTACCACCCCATCTTTTTTCTAATACATACAATTGGGGTGGCCCATTAAGATTTACTTACTGGGTATATGGCACCTGTTTGCACTAACCTGTTCAGTTCTGCTTCTACTCCTTCCTTCATTGCCAAGGGAACCATTCTGGCCTTACAAAACACTGGAATGGCTCCTTCCTTTAAGACTACATCTGCTTCTGCACCTGCAATCTCTCCCAACTTCGGCCCAAACACTGACTTGTATTCTGCCATCAAATCGCTGACCATTGCTTCGCGTTCTGATGAAAAAACGCTATCCTGCACTTGATGAATGTAGGACTTCTGACTTGCTTTCAAGGTTCC
>PNEQ01094624.1:0-10049 GCA_003012365.1 Medauroidea extradentata
AGTTAGTATTACTAAAGCTTTATTGGCAACTGGGATTCCAAAGCTTTTCTTTGTAAAAATACAAAAATCGTTCAATAGTGTTGATGGCAGGATATTAAACGAAGGCCTTATGAGAGCTATGATTATAATAATGCGAATGCTGTAACTACAGTCAATGGCCTCGAACAGCGGCCACATCACCAGCCGTGTTATTCCAACCTGCAGGGACACCATTTCAGGTTTTTCTTGGGGGGAGAGGGCGACAGTGACCTTGTTGCATCTTTTTTAATTGAGCATGTATAAATTATAAACTATAATGATAAAACTTAGGTTTATGCGCTTACGTTAGTATTATGTAAATCGCAAAATACACAAAAAAATTTTATGCACTTTTCCTTCTAAATTCAGGAGGGGTAATTCGCCCCCCCCTAAATGACGCCACTGCCAACGCGGCATTCTGTAGATAGTAACATGACAATCTGACCCACACCCTGGCCTGGCTGGCTCCTTGGTTTTATCTTAAGGTATCAGGTATCCCGTCATATTTCCTTCGTGCATCCTGCTAAATAATCTCTGACAAGCTACCTTATACCTTAACAGCCGTCATACAAGCCATTACGATCGATTTTCGTTACGTCAGTTGCTAATCTGGCTGCCACGCTTGTTGCCAAGGAATATGCTTTTTTAGTCGAGTTATATTATTTATCTCTTTCATTAAAATATTCCGAGTTTTAAGCGCCCCCCCTCCCGCTTTTTCTTTTTAAACGCTATAATCATGGTAGTCGCAAATATGATTAGTAGCTTGCCTTTCAAATTAGGTCACGCATCGCCACTGGGCTCAGAAGAGGTACACTTATTTCGCTGCTGGAATGTGTGAAGCTACTCGTTACTCCATCGCTTCCAGATTCTTTGCTGGACCTGAGTGATAAGTGCCCACCTATCAAGACGATTTTCAGGAACTCTCGAAAGGTCATAATCCGGCAGGGCCACCAAGGTATCGCCCATAATAAAGTGCCCTGGCGTGAGAATGTCATATTCCAGAGGATCATCAGACATGGCAGATAATGGCCTACAATTGAGTTCCGCAGATATCTGTGCAAATAATGTTCCAAGTTCTTCAAAAGTAAGCACCTGTGCGTCCACTACTCGCTTCAAATACTGCTCAACACTTTTAATAGCCGCCTCCCGCAGGCCACCAAAGTGTGGGCTGTCAGGGGGATTAAATCTCCACTTGATCCCCTCCTATGCTGTCTTGCTGATAATTTTATCTTTGTTTTCTTCAGAGAAGAGACTGGTATATACTTCTTTAAGATAGTTACTTGCACCCACCAAGTTGCTCCCGTTGTCTGAAGTGATCTCTGCTGGTAGTCCTCGGATGGATACAAAACGCTTCAATGCATCAAAGAATGCTAATGCAAACAATTCAGTCACAAGCTCTAAATGCACAGCCTTAGTTACCATACATATAAATAAACACAGATAAACATTATAAGTGACGTTCTTTCTCGTTCTTACTGGAACAGCATGAAAAGGCCCCCCAAAGTCCACTCCAACATTCCAGAATGCCCTCTCCTGTGCAAAACATGAATTTGGAAGTGTGCCCATTAGTGGTGGTGATGAGAATGCTGCATCTGCTTTAAAACACAAAACACTTGTGAATAAGCTTGAGAATTAAGCTACGAGCCGATATGATCCAATATTCTCGACGAGTCAGGTAGAGTGTAGATGATGGACCTGCATGCAGATTAACTACATAACAGTGATTTACTATTAATTCTGACAGTTTGCTTTGTTTAGTAAGAAGAGCAGGATGTTAACTTGCTTCTGACAATGGAGCATTATGCAGCCTGCCGCCCACCCTGACTACTCCCTGTGAATCCACGAATGGTATAAGACTTCTAAAACCTTTTGAACACGACTCTCCCATTTCCAAAGCTCTTATCTCATTTCTGAAGTAATGTGCTTGTACAGCTTTGATAAGATGTGTACGTGCATTAAGCAACTCTTGTGTTGCCAGTGCTAAACCAGCAGTATGTGGTAGCTTACAAAAAATAGATTTAGCTCGTAAGATCCAAGCCATGACTCTCTGAATTTTCGAAAATGACGAATAGTTATACAGCAAACCTAAAGGATCCTCAGAGTTCTGCAACTGATTAGTTTGAGCCACAAAAACACTGGATGTCACTGGTTTCATCTCAAGAACAGGCACTTTCTTGCTAGCAGGTTGCACAGGCCAGATCTCTAGAGATTGTGACAGCCACAGCGGTCCCGAAAACCATATTGTCTTCACCATGTGGTCTGGAAGTGATCCACGCAAAGCGACATCTGCAGTGATGTATGTTAATAATAAGACATCTTGAACCTTTAATCTATTGCATTTACTTTATTACGTATCTCCATAACTACATGTTTACATCATCTGTCACATCCTCTGTCACTGCTCAGTCCACACATACACGCTCCCCTCCTCGCCAGCTACCCTGTTGCCAAACTGCCAGCCTTCCACTACCAACCTTATGCACTCACTGATACATCATCTTTCCCTTCCATTGTTGAAGCATTGAAAGTGCCATGACAAGTATGTCTGTACAAAGTAATTTACAAAGATTTACATTGGAATTGTTGTAAGTAGGTATACATAATAACACTCATGTAACATGCATTGACATTACACTGATAGTACAATACAAAGTGAGATATTTAAGGCAATTTGTTAATTGTACAAGATCATGTTAGGTAACACTTGTTAATGCAACTTCGAACATTATTATTTTTTTTTTTTTCAAAGATGAGTGTAATATTTTTCATTACTCTGTGATATCAGAGAAATATATACAAGTTAGAAATTGAAGTTTCACTATATATATTACAAGGACATTTTCTAGTAAGTAAACAAAATCACTGCAGTTCTTTACTTATGTGTTCCACAGTTTTGGCATATAGGCTTGTGTCTGGGAACTCGTTTACCTGTAATCTGCAAGTTGTCAGGAGTAGCAAACACTGTGAGATCAGTTCTAGTGCTAAGTGCTGAATTGACTGTTTGCTGGTCAAACCCTTTAAATGCCTTGGAGGCTGTATTTGACATTTCCTGCTTGGCCTGGTCACTGGTCTCATTATTTACGGGAATGTCATTATTCAAAGGACCATCTACATTGCCATGCTGTGTATAGTTCATTATGCCACTGTTTATACTTTCCAAATCACTGTAATCAAACTTTGGATTATATTCATTTACTGAGTGCCTGATGTCTTTTGTCGTTCTCCTGACTATGTTCTCCCTATGATTGGATACCTAGTATGACCTAGGGGCCTGGTGCTTGCCTACCACTTTCCCTGTGTTCCAGTGTTTGTCACATTTGGTTCTTTCAACTATGTTCTGTCCTGTCTTAAATTCTACCTCCTTCCTACTAGCTGTCTTGTTGTACCATGATTTAGTTCTATCCTCTCTAGTACATAACCACTCATAAATTCCTTCCTGAACTTTCGGCTTTAGGTGTTCTGCTGAAGTTGGTAGACCCGTACGCACTGCTCGACTGTTCAAGAGTTGGGAAGATGATGCTCCCAACCCTGGAATGGATGTGTTCCTGTACGCTCGTAAGGCATCACGATAATCTGTTTTTGTGTCAGCACATTTACGCAGTAACTGCTTTGCCACATGGACCCCATTTTCAGCAAGTCCATTGCTCTCTGCATATGTCGGGCTACTAAACTGGCACTGGAACTTGTTGCGTGCGAAACGTAGAAATTCAATTGAATTAAACGGGTTATTGTCAGATATCAGTACTTGTGGGCCACTCTGTACAGAAAATACATTTTTGCAGGCATCAATTACATTATGTGCAGTCTTGCCATTCATGCAGATTATCTCAATACATTTGGAGTATGCATCCATCAATACCAGATAGGGTTTACCACCAAACTCTATTATGTCGGCTGACACTTGTTCAAACGGGAGACTGGGGATTTTCCGAGATTGATATGTGTGCTTTCTGTTTATGGGTGCGTATTTCTCACAAACCTTACATTGTTTGACATAACGTTCAACATCCCTGGATAACCCTGGCCAAAACATAACCTTGCTCGCCCTTGCTTGGCATCTCTCCACTGCACAGTGTCCTTCGTGAACTAAACCTAACATTTCTTGCCTTAGTATTCCAGGCACAATCACTCTATCATTGAAGAAAACTAAGTTATCTTCCATAAAGATTTCATCTCTTAGCTGCCAATATTGTTGTACCCTCATGTCTACTTGTTTTTTATGTTCCGGCCAGCCTTCTGTGATGTAGCTTTTTAACAAGATCAGTTCAGGATCTTGGTCTGTTTCTTTTTCAAACTGGGCTCGTCGTTGTGGTGTTATCGCTAAATGTTTGGATACTGAGTGTACCATGTTTAGCATTTCAGGATCTTCACTAACATGCTCATCTATGTAAGACCTAGACAATAAGTCACCTATGATCATTTCCTTCCCTGGTAGGTATGTTATGGACAGATCATATGGCAGTAGCTTGAGCCTTAGTCGCTTCAAGCGAGTCGATCCTATTTTCCCAATTGGTTTTGTCATAAGGGGCACTAATGGTTTGTGATCTGTTAGGATCTGAATGTGGTAGCCAAACATCCATTCATGAAATTTGGTTACTGCAAATACTATTGCTAACATCTCTTTCTCTATTTGTGCCCAGTTGCACTCACTATCTGTAATTTTCCGTGAAGCGAAGGCTACTGGTTGGCCTTCCTGCAGCAAGCATGCACCTAACCCTGTCTGTGACGCATCACATTGCACATTTATGGGGAGGGAGGGATCAAAACTGCGTAAACATGGAGCCTGACGTATCATTTTCTTCAGATTATTTAAGGCGGTTTCATGAACTGGGAGCCAATGCCATTGTGTGTCTGATTTTCTTAGCTCCTGCAATGGTTGTTCTACATCCGACATGTTTTTTTAGAAACGGTCTAACATAGTTCAACATGCCTAGTATTCGTTGAAGCTCTTTAATATTCTTTGGTGATTTTATTTCCTTTAAGGCCCTAATTCTGTCAGGATTTATTGCCATTCCATCTTCCGAAAAAACATGCCCTAAGTACATAACCTCACTCTGCTTTAACTGGACCTTCTGAAGGTTAAATTTAACTCCGATTTCCCTAGCTCTTTTGATTACTGCCTGCACTGCAGTGTCATGTTCCTCCTCAGTGTCTCCAAAGCAAATTAGATCATCTATGTATACAAGACTATTGGGAATATCCCCAAAATTGCGATCAACTTCTTCCTGAAAAAGTTCAGGAGCAGATGCTATGCCATATGGCATTCTAGTGTACATGTAAATGCCAAAAGGTGTGGAAAACATAACATACTTACTAGCTTCTTTACTTAACTTAAGTTGAGAAAATCCTTCCTTGAAATCAAAGACAGAGTATAACTTTTTTTTATCTAGTTTATCTCGAATATCTTGTAATGTTTTTATTTGATAACATTTCTTAAAGATCACCCTATTTAATTCTACTGGATCCAAACACATTCTTACTTAACCATTAGGTTTATCTACAATCACAATATTATTGATGCAACCTTCGGGATCTGGGTCAGTTACCTTAACAATTACTCCAGCAGCAGTTAGCCTATCCAGCTCATTTTTAAGGGGACAAAGCCTTGATTTCGCCACCCTCCTTGAAGAATGTTGAAAGTTGTGTGTTTTCGTGCCTACTTGAATGGAATGTTCTTTCGGGAATGCTCCTAGCCCACTAAACACATCATAATTCTGTTTAACAAATTCATTTTTAGTATTGCTGCTGGTCAGAGTATTCACTCTTTGTATAAAACCCAGCTCTGAACTACCTGATAGACCAAGCAATGGAGTAGATTTGAAGTCAACAACATTAAAATCTAAATAAACCTCATTACATCCCTTTACACTGTGCAAGTTCACTACTCCGACTGGTTTCAATTTTGTACCTCCATAAGCCTCTAGGATTACATTTGTTGGTCTAACTTTTAATAGCCTGTCAATTTTTTTGAAATTTTCAATTGGCATTACATTTACTTCAGACCCTGTGTCAATTTTTAGCTCTACTCATTTATCCTCAACTTTAATTCTTTCTTTCCATTCATGCTTCCCTCTAACACGCTTTTGCTCTGCACATTTATCATCTGTATTCACTGCATCTAACCTAAGTACTCTTAAGCTATGTAACTGAAAACAATAATCATCCTGCTGGTTTTGATTTACTTGTACTTCCCTGACAAATTTAGTTTTGCAACCCAATGCAAAATTATTCATATGCCTACATTTGTTACACTTTTTTCCCCAAGCAGGGCACTCTCGCCTTTTGTGAGAGCCATTACATCTTGAGCACTGAAACTGACCACCTTATGTGTGTCCGGCACCACTCTTACCTTGATTCTGTGTGCTGTACCTTAGGTGTGATGAATGTTCAGACGGGTTCCTTGTAAATCTTCTCGTTGTTTGAACGGCATCCACCGACGTAGCTTGACTGGCTGCTAGAGCCGCATTTATTTGTTCAGCCTGTAGTTTGCTTGCTTCTACGGTGCGACAGCTCTGGGCTACCTTGTCGAGGGACGTGTCTTCTAATCGAAGCAGGGTTTCCTGAAGGCTTTTATCATTGCAACCTTGTATGATTCTGTCTCTCACTATACTGTCCTCTTGGTCGCCATACTCGCAGTTTCGCACTAGCGATTTTAGGGTGGTTAGGAACTGGTCAAAACGCTCCCCTTCTTCCCATTTTCTTTACGAGAACTTGAAACGTTCATACGTGGTATTTTTCTTCGGTGAACAGAATCTTTCAAATTCCGCTACTACATCTTGAAATGTATTCTTACTGTTGCCTGCTTCCCCAGAAAATTTAAAGGTATTGTAGGTGCGCAATGCTTCATCACCGACAAAACTTAGCAGTAAAGCTAACTTGATTTCATCTTTAGCACTTGTTTGCTCTGCTGCCGTCAAATATAGCTCGAATTTCTGATAGAAGATCTCCCAGCTGGAAGCTGCATTTGGGCCATTAATATCTACTGGGCCCGGCGGCGGGAGAAAAGAAGACCTAGTCGCCATCTTAACATAGCCTGAACTATGCTAGCCTTATCTTCACTGTTGGTTTCAATACTCATTCCACATGTTATTCCTTCTTATTGTTATCCACACGACTGTGCCATGATGTATGTTAATAATAAGACATCTTGAACCTTTAATCTATTGCATTTACTTTATTACGTATCTCCATAACTACATATTTACATAATCTGTCACATCCTCTGTCACTGCTCAGTCCACACATACACGCTCCCCTCCTCGCCAGCTACCCTGTTGCCAAACTGCCAGCCTTCCACTACCAACCTTATGCACTCACTGATACATCATGCAGGATTGTGTTGTAACATAATATGCCTCCAGGAACTTGGTGATATGGAAGACTGGATCTCAGCAATACGATTTGCAACGAAAGTCTTCAAACTGTGCGGTGACAATCTCAACCATGCTAGGACCTCCGTAGAATCTGTCCAAGCAGTCAACGCTAGATTACTCACTCTTGAATGATAAAGTTTCACCACTCGTTGCCAGAGTTTACAAAACAGGGCCGCTGCACACAGTTCAAGTTTGGGAATGGACAGAGTCTTAACTGGTGCCACCTGAGACTTTGCCACCAATAGATGAACGTCAATGACACTGTCACTCCTCACACAGCGAACATAAATTACAGCTGCATATGCCTTTTCACTGGCATCACAGAAGTCATGAAACTGTACATCCTGATCATGTACTGGAACAAATCTTCTAACTGCGAACTCAGACAATAAAGGCAAGAAGTCTTTAAAGCGAGTCCACCCATTAAACACGTCCTACCCTACTGGCTCATCCCAATCAAGGCCTTGAGTCCACAAGGTTTGCAACATCATCTTACTGGCGGTATGAACAGGTGCTACCCAGCCACATGGATCGTACAAATGTGTGATGGTAGAAAGAATACCACATTTTGTTATTGGAAACTCTGGGATAGTCACATTATACAAAAATTTGTCTTGTATAGGGTCCCATCTTATTCCCAACACTTTCACAGAATCTGAACTAAACACAAGAGATGAGTAATCTGGGTAGTGTGTAAGACCACCCAAGAGTTCTTGACGGTTGGAACACCACTTATGAAGTTCGAACCCTCCAGCTGCCAAGAGGTCTACCAGCTGTGTGTTTAGCAGTTGAGCATCAGTAACAGTTGCAGCTCCTGTCACCATATCGTTTACAAACACATCATTAAGTAGCGCATGGGCTGCTAGTGGAAACTTGTTTCCTTCATCAATGGCCAGTTGTTGCAAACTGCGGAGAGCTTGAAAGGGCGAAGAGGCCAACCCGTATGTTTCAGTATTCAACTCGTAAATGCTTACTAGATCATCTACTGAATTTCTCCATAGAATACATTGGTGCTTCCTGTCATCAGGTTCAATTAAAATTTGCCTGAACATCTTACAAACATCAGCTATAACAGCAACTGGGGAAGTTCGAAAATTCAACAGTATATCAAAAATGTCTTTCTGCAATTTTGGCCACGGGAGAAGATCGTTGAGCGACTGTCCATTTGTGCTGTTAGAAGATGCATTAAAAACTACCCTTACCTTCGTAAAAACACTTTACGACTTGACTACAGCATGATGAGGAATAAAATAGGCTGGCTGCACAGAGTCACTTGAGCTAAGGGATACACGATAGCCCTCACTGGTAAGTGGTAGCTGTCCAATGTACTTCATATGACCCATGTTTTCGTACTCCTCCGCTAACTTCTGGTACTGCTGCTTCAGCTCTGGAACCTTTGTAAATCGACATTCCAGTCCACAGAGTCTTCGCAATGCAGTTGAAGAGGAATCGCCCAAAATGTACTCGGAAGATCTGAAAGGAAGTCTTAGGACAAATCTACCATCTTTGTCCCTTACGTAAGTGCTTGTGAAGTGATCCTCACATTGCTGGTCCTATTTTGAGAGACGCTTCACTGATGGAACCTCTTCCACTTCCCAAAACCATTGCAAAGTTATGTCAAGAGTGACGTCCATTCACACTAGCAAAGAAACAGAATCACCTTTATTTGCACAGATAGCATTACCAGACACCACCCAGCCAAATGCTGTATGGAATGCATGAAGTTTACCTTCAATTTTACGGCCTACCATCACATCAGCAACCACATCAGCTGCCAGCAATATATCAACACCTCCATGCAAGGTAAACTGAGGATCTGTCAAAGGAATATTATTAAGGTGAGCAAGGTTGCTTGTAGCAATCTCAGCGGAAGGCAAATTACCTGTAATATTGTTTAGAATCACTGTCCGGGTAGTTAGGTGTAATTCTGGTGTGTGGGATGATGTGATTTCACAAACTGCAACTTCTCTACCGTCCATCCTGGTGTGCCCTATACCAGAAATGTTCACACCTGCCTTACGTCACGTGAGCCCCAGGCGTTGTACACACCTCTCTGTTATGAATGACGACTGAGATGCACTGTCCAATAATGCATGCACAACCTGATACTTACCACTGTTATCCTTCACCTGAATAAGAGCTGTTGTCAGCAAAACAGTGCTAACAGGGCCACTATCCTTGGAAATACATGAGGAGCACATTGCAACAGTACTGCTACCACCATCCTCTTGACCCTCAATGTCTGTGGGAGATGAATTAATCTCACCTGTGTTCTTTTCCTGTGACCAATGAATTAAGGTATGATGTGTGCGCTGACAAAGTTGACATCGAAATTTTGATAAGCAATTTACTGCTGTATGTCCTGCTCGCTAGCATTTGAAACACACTCTGTGAGTTATGACACACTCCCTTCTCTCATCTGTTGAATTGGAGATAAATGTCTGGCATTTAGGTAAAACATGGTGACGCGAGCGGGGGTTGGTGATTAGATAGTGAATTGCCCGGTGCGCCAGCCCGTTATTGGAGAACGGGCACTCAGTCGGTAGATTCTTCTCTCGCAGGGCCGCGTGGCCGACGGCCGTGGCGTTACTTACGTGATCACCCCACTCGACGTCTGATTGGTTGTTGCGCAGAGGAATCTTATGGCGTTCCTCACGC
>PNEQ01094625.1:0-10049 GCA_003012365.1 Medauroidea extradentata
GTCAGTGTGTGTTGTAAATGTCTTGTCCTTTGTTTTGTATGTCTGTATTCTTTTGTATGTCCTTTGTTATTTGTTTATCCTGTGTTTCTGTATTTGTATCTGTTATTTGTTTAGTGTCATCCTGTTATTGGTCGCAAGACTGTTGGATGGCACTTTAAACATAATAAATAAATAAATAAATAAATAAATTATTATTATTATTGTATTTTAACGAGTGTGTTTGAGAAAATTGTATGCACACATGCAAGAAAAATATTCCCTATTGCGAACCAACTTTCGAATGGGAAAAAATTTCCAGTGATATTACTAAAACGTCCCCAGCAAACTTTTGGTAAAAGCAAATTTCGTAATGTCATTGTCATTGCAACACAATTCCCCTCTGTACCTGAAACAAAGTAACTAGTGCCAGTTATCAGGTAAAATCTCACTTGTTTACAACATTACGCAGGTGATACTTGATTTGATTTTATATTCTTGAAGATAAATTCTATTATTAACATGTCTGTCTGAAAGTCAAGGACGGTATTCTTATCAAGCATAGACGTGACAGAGACAAACAGGTCAGTTCGCTATCAGTGGAATAACCACCATACGGGACGGATTGTCACGTGAAATCCAGAGACCTACCGCGTCATATCTCCTTGCCTCTGAAACTTTTGTGATTTGATGTTGCGACACATTTCTCTGTCAGACTGTTTCCCTAATCACCGTCGCGAATGATGCAACATTCCGTAGAGTTACATTACAGTATGTAGATAGACTCTTCGAATCCAGCCAACTAAGCGGGTATCAAAAATACAAATTACTTGAGATTCACCATTTTAGTTTCAGAAAGCAGAATATATACAGGATGGCTCAAAAGTCACGTATTGCATAGGAAGAAAACCAATACGAGATGTGCGTGAAGTAAATCATATAATGTGCTCAGTGTGATTACCTGAAACATCAGAACACAGATGCAGGCGATCACACCTGTTCCGCAGAGCAAGATAATCTCCGTCACGCTCTTCAATAGTCAGCACGGTTCACCTGAAACATGAACACAACTGCTTACGATGTGGGACTTTTGGGCCACCCTGTACATTTTCTCACACCTCAACTTGCGGTGTGCGCGGAGCAGTAACAGTTTCTTAAACCTTCTGCGGATGTTAGTAGATACGTTTATTTGAAATTTTAACCTGATAAAATAACCTAAAGTACGATTTCTCTATAGTTGGCATTTATTTGAGCGCTCCTAATTAACTGAAAGTTTGTGCCACGTCATGCAAAACGACTCGTTTCAGTCATGCGTAATTTTGAATTTTGGAACAAATTCTTGACTATATAGAGGGGTTTATATGTGTTTGATGCATTTTTCTAATTTTTATGTGTGTTATCTGGAACCTGACGTGAGTAAAAAATAGATTTAATATTGACCAGACTAGAGCATGTAAATTAGATAGTATAGTTTTTATGTACATTAAAAGATTACTCAGAAATGATAATGCCACTACCGAACCTTCACTTACATAGAGAGCTTTTAATACCTTGGATATTGTCGCTTACATTTTTCCGTGTCTAACCGGACTTAAGAGTAAGTGGACGGTAGGTTTCTCTTTACGTTTGAGGCACAGGAACGGGGAAGGCAATAAGTCGAACATAACACGTCCATCAAACACCTCATCGCCGCTAGGAGCGAAGGACTAAACTAGTTTTCGTAGAAACGGTTTTCTCAATGGGACTTCAAGCGATGACCCTGTTGTTTTATTTGTGGAAAGTTTGTGGTAATGTCCAATACAGTTGTCTATGGCTTTGTTTTACGGTAACGATCTATATTTTCTCAGCTACTGAAACGTGAAAACGGCATTTTTTGCACTTTTGAGGAGCTTGGGAATCTTGTTTTTAAGAAGCAGACGTCACTTTTTAAATCATAGGACATAGTTTAAAGTTTGTCTCCTTTTCGTAGATCAATACATTAGAAAATTTTTTAATAGTTACACGAGAAAAATTACTTTCTGTACCACGGTCCACTAACTCTGCAAGAGGAGTCCTAAACTGGCGCATGGGCGGCGTTGCAGCCTGTCACGCGTATTCGTTTATTATGCGAAACCGCTTAACTTATTCATATTATGTTTACCTACGTAAAGAACACACACACTTGAAACTATGCTTCTATGTGTTCAAAAATTCAGCACGCTTGCCAGAAACATGATTTTCGGGCCTCTCAAAATGGCTAAAAACGTTTTTTTTTTTTTTTTTTTTTTTTTTACTGCTGCAATACTGAAAATATTACCTGAATTTTGTAAAGTGCAAAGCGAGAGGCATGCGTTGGTCTTTACTTCAAACTATTAAAAAAAATGTTGTGGTTACTGCTTAAAGCCCCGTAGGAAAAGTACTACAAGGAAAACCTTGCATGCCAGTTTGGCACGCTGCGAATAGAGGCTATGTGCTTCTCGTCAAGCGTGGGACACTGGCTCTTATCGCTACGCTGTTCCCACGCGTCGAAGGTGGAAATTCGACATCGGCGAAAACTCCTCTTAACCACCAGTGAACTTGTATCCTGAGCTGTGACGGTTTCCATAAACAATTTCCGTTCGTTTTGAGATGTGAGAACAATTATAACACCTCCATTCATTAAAAAAAAAAAAAAAATACTTTTCTACAAGCAGAGCTCAGACAAGAGATGTATAGTTTGGCAGGCTATAATGCTACTTTACCACTGTGATTTCATTCAAAACCAAATATTGGTAACTAAATATAGACAAAGCTTATAGTCAGCTAAGTTGTCTTTATAATATTGTCGTACACAAATATAGTTTTCTCAGACCGTCTATAATCCGTTTAAAAAAAAATGTTGCGATTCAAAAGAGTTGATACTGTGAAGGAATCAATTGTTCATTATTATGTAAAATTAGCTTTAAACCCGTGCTTCATTCTTTACTATTAATTACGGTATATTCACTTGGTTAAGTGTAGAGTATGGAATCAAAAATACACTGAGAAAATGTGTATTTTAAGTACCACAATTACGCGTTTTGTTTTCAATATATTTGGATCGTACCTACAACACAAACTGTTAGAAGAAGCAGTATATTCTATTGAAGAAATAATGTGATCTGTAGAAGAAACAAACAGCTCGTATGAACAACAACACTAATAAAACCGGGCAGAAAAAATTTTCCTATTTTCAAACATAAGGGTTCGTGCAACGTTCTATGTGAATACAATTTTCTTACTCTATATCAAGTAAAAATAAATTAAACTGTATTAAATAAATTCGAGAGAAAAAAATATAAATTGAAATAGTATAAGTTTACGTAACATTATTTTCTTCGTACAATACATACAAAAAGTTATGCGTATATAATATATAAATATTCATACGCAAGCAGGATCATGGGAGAAAGCATGCTCTTACATCGCCAGAGAATGTTTGTCAAGGACACGAATGGTGGCGGTCAAGATGGTAGACAACCTACCGCTAGTAGGTATAAACTTTAAACGCTCTGTTGTTGTTTTCCCCATTTGAACAACCCACCATAAAACGTTAAACATATTAAAAAAAGACAATATAACAAAATGTATTGATTTTGATAATGACGTGGGATTGTGCAATAAAATTTATATTTGCCAAAAAATTCAATTTTATTTCAATATCCTTTTTTAAATTTGGCGTAAAACAAACTGCCAGAATATAATTTCCTTTCTTTATAATAAATACACTCTCATTTGAAAGTTTTTTTGGAATTCCAAGTTAGACAGTGCCACATTATGGCCATTATACATTCTTTGTAAAAACACAATGACTCCAAAGCCTTCAGACAAAATTCTAGAAGTGTTGTAAGTTTATGGTAATTTCTTGAAGGAGTTAATCTCCCTGTGAAACAATTTCCCTAACCTTTAAACATGGCTACTAGAGTAATTTAAACTCTACTTACGGGCGGATAGTCCAGGAGCAGCTTCTTGCCAATTGAAGCTACTCCCCTAGACTTTATACTGTGGACTAACCCCACTCCTCGAACATTACACAGTCACAAAAATGTCTGAACCAATAACAAATGCTCATTTAAAATAGTCCGGCATTTTGTCTTTGGGCATGAATCGGGACGGACGCATATCGCCCCGCCGGAGAGGGAGACAGCTGGCCGGTTTAACGGTGCTCGTCCAAGATGTCTTCAGACAAGGTAGGTGAAGCAACGTAAATTTTTTACGTCGAGAAACAGGAACCAGGAGACAAGTCGTCTCAAACTAAGGTTAATTTATTTTACTACAGGTTAGAAAGAAAATTGGTTTTCTTATGGGAGAGTTTAGCACAGAGAAAAATTTTGTCTCTAGTTTCGGTGCAATCGCTAAGGGACCAGAAAAATACGGAACTGTGGTAAAATTAAATTTAAATATGCTTGGAAATGACTGAGTCATTAAATTTAATTTTAAAGGAAAAAGAAACCAAGTTCACGTTTAAAATTAATGTAACTTTAAATTTAGGAAAGTTCTGTGATTTGTCAGTTTGTACCCAATACCGATACCAGCGCTCAAACGGCAGAACTTTCCCCTGTGACAAACATTTACCATTGATTTTAACCTTAATAGAAAGGTTAAGTCTAGTCTAGTGCATATTGCGCTTCACCAGTTGTGTTCTTAAGTAGCTTGGTGGCCTTCCTGATAATGGAGTACAAGACGGTGGTGTACCTGAATACACGGCATTCGAATCATTTACCACGTGACTGAACAGGTAGAGAAGTGACATCCCTTCTTTAACTTCGTAGTGTGGGTTTGGAAGTTAAAGTAAGTGCCACAACATTCATTCTGTCTTACAAGGCATTAAATAAACCTATATCAATATACTGCTAGTATTTCGATTTAAATTATTTTGAAATATTTTACGTTAATTACTATATCTGTAAGATTTTTAAATGTTTGTTGCAATGGCAGTTTAGAGTTAGAATTTATTGGTTTGTGGACATACACCATTGCTCATGTTTTGCTGATCAAACTTGTATTGAATGACAAAAGTACAAAAAAGAACATAAAACCGACATCAAAGACACACACAAAACGGAGAAAAAAATCAATCCCAGAGGAATACTGTCAATTATTATTTAATTAGACAAAGAATTCTAAGGGTAGAATTCTTTGTCTAATTTTAAAAAATGATAGAATTCCTCTGCCTCTGGGATGGCTATTCTTTGTTTTTTTTTTTTTGTGTTTTATGTCTGTTTTGTTCTTTTTTGTACTATGTTATTCAATACAAGTTTGATCAGCAAAACATGAGCAATGGCGAATGTCCACAAATCAATAAATTCTAACTATATTTGTAACTCGCATGTATGTATGTGTATTTAATAATGATATTTACATTCTCATCTTTTGAATCTAATAAAATTAATTACACGTGTTTTTGACAATCACATTTGTGTGACTTAGCAAGTTCACTTGACACGCACATATCTTCGACACTCTTTGAACTGATTCAATATTAGTAGCCATTAACTGAAACCATTTCGGTTCTCTGTTTTTTGTATGTGAATATTTTTTCAAAAAATTTGGTTTTAAATGGTTAGCAAAACGTTGTTGACCCAGTTTCTTATTTTTTTTCCCTGATGGAAGCTTTGTAAATTTTGAATAAACTATTATTTTTATATCATACTCTAAATATAAAAATATGCAACATGAGTTCTTCGTTAAATTTTTCTACCACTAGGAGCAAAAATGTAAGGTATATTGCCGTAACAGGTACGGGCTTGAAGAATATTACTTCCTTTATACGCCTTTTAATTGTCTGTGAGGTAACATGCAGACAAATCTTACAAACTTACGTCATGCTTTCACAACGAATCTTTCCAAATTCATTACAAATTGGTTGATGACCATCATGATAAACGGCAGTTTGAATTGAAATTTAACTTGGACAGTTGTATTATAGTAGTAAATTTATTTCAATGCTAAACTGGAACGAATGGAGCAAACTACAGTATTATTTGAAACATACGGTATTGACAAAATTTTGTAGATGTGGCATTTTACAGGGGGAAATGTTTAATGGTATTAGTATTCTAAATAAAAGCATCAGATCTTTACTTATTTTAATTTTTTCCTATAATTTATGGTGCCCACTTTACTAAGCTACTTAGATTTTTTCAGCTTTTGCGAGATTTTGTATTACAATAAACGTGATGTAGAGTTATGGGGAAGCATTACTGTGCAGAATGACTGGCGTTTATTTCTCCTACCAAAACAAGTGCACTTGACTTTTGACGCGTAGTTTTCCACGGCAAACTATCTTATAATGTTTTTTTTTTTCTAAAAATTTTCTCAGAAACAATAGAAAGTTTTTATCGTTATCTCAGACATGCGTTTGTCGGTCAGATCACTTCAAAACTTTCCAGTCTGGGTCGTCAAAATAACTAAGTATAGCGTTACGTAGGTTCGGTTGCGACATTCGTCATTCGACCCGAGATCCTCTTACTTTCGTTCAAAATTATCCCAAAATCATGAACGTTGCATCGTCCATATTTAGATATTGTAATACTATGGACATACGCCACTGAAATATTATGTCATCCAAGAAATTGTCATATTGCAATGGCGTATGCCCATAATAGTACAGTATGTTATTCTGTCCCATTGCAAAAGTATTAAATTACATTATTCACATTTAGTGTTATTAGAACTTCGATCACGTGATATCTGTTTCATATACGTGTGCACAAATAGACAAGGGCACTCAGTTCGTTATTGGTCAAAGCTAGAAGTATGTGGTGCTATACATTGTCAAAGATATTTGATTTTCCTGTGCTTATTTGGAAACATGGATCAGCTGCATTGCAAAACTACACTGCTGTCAACAAGGTTATTTCGCACTTGGTTTATTTGCATAATTTATATATAACCGCGAATATAAAGTGACTATTCAGTCATAAATTAAGATTTTCATCCAATTTGTTTTCCTGTTAGAAAATATGGATGTAACTTGCCAAAATAAAATATCGGTGGACATTCAATCAACACATAGTATTAGGTTATCGAGAGAGTTTGAAAATAAATTATTCATTTTCAATGTGATACATTTTAGTAAGGTGTAAAATAATTATTCGTAAATATAAATAGAGCTCATGAACCTAAATTTTGACGAAGTAGGAACATAGTGTAGATAATTTCTTGACTCAAAATAGTAAGAAAACTTGAAAGTAGGTAGCCATGTTCCTTCTTGCCAGTGTGATCTGTTGAGGTTCTATTTCTCTATTTTATTTTGCCCTTCAGTCATTCATATGGACACAAACCCGGTAATTTTATAATTCTTA
The DNA here is from genome assembly GCA_003012365.1 of Medauroidea extradentata. Taxonomy (NCBI): domain Eukaryota; kingdom Metazoa; phylum Arthropoda; class Insecta; order Phasmatodea; family Phasmatidae; genus Medauroidea; species Medauroidea extradentata. Next base: position 7,281 of record PNEQ01094625.1, read on the forward strand.
ACTTTAATATAAGAAGCCTATATTACTCAGAAATATAAATTTATTCTAAACGATATAATTTCAAAAATGTTTTTTTTTTTTTTTTTTTTTTTTTTTCCCTGTAGTTCCTAAGATGATTCTGAGGAGCAACCACGGCATTACCAGTCAACACAGACAGAGATAGAACTGAGAATAATTTTAAATACTGTACAAAGGAGACATTTCGCAACACTCCTACTTTATTATCAGTTTCACTTAGTTCGTCTTTATCTTGATTCTAAGCAGAGGCTTGGTATACATGTCTGCCGTTTGATGCTCCTTAGGACAATAGGACACATGAGTATTCCAGTTCCAAAGATCACCTTAGGACACAATATAGCATGCCTTTACAACGTGATTCGACAGACGATATATCGCTCCGTTTTTCACTAGGCTCATTAGACTCTGGTTATCTATGTTAAGTTCTGCAACCACTTTTGCACTCATTATTTCTTCCAGTACAGTCTTTACGTGCATGAGTTCTTAAGTGCACTCTGCTGTTACTAAATATTCTACCTCCGCGGTAGACAGAGCCACGCAGGTTTCGTTCTTGCACACCAGCTGATTGGTCCACCATAGGTGTATATCATGAACCCTGTAGTAGATCCCCAGCGAAATTCGAGTCACAGTATTCAGTCAGCTCTTCAATAGGGGTTGCTTACGTCAAACTTGATGCCTAGATGGATCGTGTTTTTCGGGTACCTCAATATTCTCTTTACAGCCATCACTTTGACATCGCCTCGAGTGGGGTTTTCAACATTTCTGCTGCACCGATTTACAGCGTAGACAATGTCTGGTCTTGTTTTGGACGATATGTACAGAAGACTGCCCAGTATCTCCCTGTAAGGGAATGTTTGTATATTGAGGGCTGTTTCGCTATTCTGCTCTTCCATCACTGCCGAGGGGAAATCTGATTTTTCATCACTCATGTTGTAATTTTCAAGCAGTCAGGTGACAGTCTCTCTTACATTCAAATGCACACTTATGTAGTCACATGTCCTTAAATTCTTTAAATACCGGTAGTACAAATGTCCGTTTTTATATTGGCTTAAAATTTCCGGGACAATACATGACTTTTAATGCATGTCCTGATAATTTAATTTTTAAATTTGGTAGGGTGTGAAAAAATACATCAACCGTGGTTTTTGCAGTGGTCTATGGTAGTTTGAAGTCAATATTTCTATGACAAAACATCAGCTTTGCAAGACAGAACAGTTCCCGATGAAAACCAATCAATTGACCAAATACCTTAAAAGAAATTACTGCACTGCCACATCTTTCTGATTTTTTTCTAATATATTTATTTAGTTGGTCGGATTAGCTCAAAAATTTGAGAGTAACAAATTATTTGACAATTTGCCTACAGTCATTTAAATAATTGTTACAGATACAAGAGGTTTTTAAAAGGGGGAGGTCTTAATTTTATTTGAACTGAAATTATGTACAGTATGCAAATGTCCTAATGTCCTACTTTTACTGCTAATTTGGCCCACGTACTACACTAACATCTGTATTGTTGCTGTATATGCACTAAGAATGAATTTTTCGAAATTCGATCTCTAAGGGGTAAAAAAGAGTGAAAAATATTTCCGAAGAGACGTCGATATAGCTCGAACCCGACGGCCTATCAAAGGGATTTTTACTTTAATAGGACACACGTAAAATTGATTATTAACCAATTTAAGGATTTTTCGAAATTCAACATTTAAAGGGGTGAAAAGACCTTAAATGTGTTTCCGATTAACTAATAATATCTATCGAATCCTTCGGAATAGATTTTGGTACTCACCTCAAAATGTTGCTTATGTAAATAATCAAAAAGTAATTTATGATTTTTTCAAATTCGACCCCCCAAGCAGTAAAAACGGGCAAAATGTGTTTTTAAGAATCCTCTATATTATTGGAACACAATTTATTATCGTCGTGATTTTTATATCAAATGGTTACGTGTACAAATGTCTATCACAGGACTCCAAGACGTTTCGAAATTATTTAATTAAGGGGGAGAAAAAACGTGAAATTTGATTTCCGATTATTTCTCCATATCTATCGAACCAATCGAAATATAGAAGTGCTCTTTGCTTTCGATTGATGCTTTTGTAAATACCCCAAATACCATTAAAATATATTTTCGTAATTCGGGCCCAAAGAGGTAAAATAAAGGGTCAAATGTGCTTTCGGTTCACAATCTCTATATATATATATATATACATACAGGGTGTATTTGAAATGAGTTTACAGGTCAACGGGGTGATGTAGACGACGCCGAGACAATTACGTTGATATAGGACACGTAAGTCAGACACGTCTGGAAATGCCCGAAAAGTGGCTCACAAAATTGAACGTGACGGCACATGCGAACAGCTGCCACGTTGCTCACACAGCAGCAACAGAGTTATTCTCGTGCATCGACCAGAGATACTCAGCAGAAGCGTAGCTCAGTGTCAGAGTGTGCGACTCGGGGACCATAGGTCTCGGGTTCGAATCTCGCATGTGCAATGTGTATCTAAGCTGTTTCCCCCTTTTCGTCTTCGTCCTAATCGTGTTGTATCGGAGGGGGAAGAAGGGAGGTAGGTGGAAAGGTGGACACCCGTGCTGTGCTCGGCTCGGACGTGGCAAAAGTGGGGACAGTCAAGTTGCAGCGCAGCAGCGCTCCACTTCGTAAACAACACCGGACCGAAAATGAATCGCTTCACCTTTCATGAGTATGCTGACATGCAACTCTGTTACGGAGCAGCAAATACCAATGCC
>PNEQ01094626.1:0-10030 GCA_003012365.1 Medauroidea extradentata
TCCGATTGCCGAGCTGTTAAGGATATTCCCGCGTCAGGCAAGCCTGGCACAACAATATCCAGAACAGCAATGTAGGCCAAGCCTACTTCTCGGCGACAGCAGCAGAAAACTGTACAGCTCAGCCTGTACACAGGCTCCATCTTCTCTCTTCTCGCAGACAGCGGTTAACCTTTCATTGCCGGGGTGGAGAGGGGGCGTTGTTGTTTTTTCGCATGGGTTTGTTATTTGTTGTTTTTATATGGGTATGTTATCCATGAATAATTTACAACAAAAACGGCTATGGCAGTTGTTTATGTAAAATAGTGTAAAGCATTTAAATAGTTATTGTAATCTATATAGTGCAGTATTTTTTTTTGTCTGTAACTGAGAAAGGTTGCAAAAATTGTTTTGCTACCCTTTGTACTAGGCGTGAACTAGATTATTGTGCCATCTGTTGGATCAATGTAGAAACATCGACACCTAACGTGCTGCTATCTGTCGTGGAGGTTTGTATCTACATGTGCGTTGTAAACAGAGCAAGGGATTTTGGTATGTACCTTGCTGCGCTATCTGGACGGCGAATACCAGAACTATCTTAGCTCTCGATACGCACTTTTCAAAGAAAATATGGGAGTTGCAAAGCAAAGTGGCTGGCATCTGGAACTAAACTACTGAACCTTCGGAATGGTGAAACCTACTGCAGACTTGTACACGTGCGTAGCGTAGCGAAGCAATTTACTCGGTGTCAAAAAAATTCTCCATAGTAAAAATAGAACAATTTACTATAGGCGGTTCGGGATAACGTGAGCACTCAGAAAAGGCCTTGCTAGCGCTCTATTTTAAAGCAATTTGTATCTTTCCACTCGTAACGGTTAACGACGGAAAATAGGCGTATTTTCGCGATTGAGGATCTTTCTCTTTACATATCACAGTGGTGGCATCAACAAACAGAACAATATCAGAATTACTGAATTTATTTACAGTTACTGACAAATAATTGATATATATTAAGAACAATAACGGACCAAGTATTGTTACCTGAGGAACACTATGATTAATTATACATTTATTTGAAAGAAAAAAAAATGGATGTAATACCATCTGTTTTTATTTCAATCTGTTGATACCTGTGTGATAACTGTAGGAACGGGAATTTTTGGAGAAAAGATATTTGCCCCACTTTGTTACAGTGTCTTACGTGCACACCTGCAGCTCAACTTCAAGGTTATTGACAGAGTGTTTTTGTGCAGAGTCGTATTCACTTGACTGTGCCAATCAGTACACGGATAACTGCCACACATCACGTCTGTGATTTGCGGGTTTAACCTCCAGACGTTGTATGTCAAGGCATCCAATGACCGACCACAAAGCAGAGATACAGGTGCGCACGTAAGGCGCTGAAACAAAATGGTGCAAATATATTTTCGCGAAATTTCCTGTCTCTAGTGATAAGTATGAAGAGAACCAAGATAAAGATGTTCCTTTAATGCTATAAGATGCATGTTATAAGCATACTTTGATTTATCGTAAATACTGTATTGTTTTAACTTACATCAAAACATTTTTAATATGATTACCTGAAAATAATATGCAACAACGTGTAATACTTTACATTTACACTAAGTAATTCAAATCCAGATCTGTCTGTGCATTGTACACAAACGGGAATTACCGAACATCATCCTCTCCTTGTAAAGAAACCTTGTAACCTACCTCGCCACTCAGGTAGCGAAAAACTGTAAATGGCTGCAAATAATTCGCAATGCGTTTGCAAACACTACCGCTGCCGGAGTCGCAACGTGAAACATGTAACCAATTCAACCGCCAAAATATGCCTAATGTCTAACCTCTCGAGATATGTCACTTGATGTTAACACGTGTGAGATGAATCGTACAGTCAATAGGAAGCTGTATAGTTTGTTAAAAAGAAAGGTTTATCAATTATATCAAATACAAATACGTCGATTTAGGTTGGCCTTGTTTCAGTATTGTGTTATTTAAATACATATTAAATTACATGGAACTATATTGCATAATTTCACTGCCAACTATACAAGTCGAAGGCAACTAGAGTTTATGATGAACTATATGCAGTAACGCCTAGTGATATTTTTCAACTGTTACATTGTTAGTGTTTATTTTACCCCGAACGTCCTATAAAATATGTTTATACAAGTATTTAAGAGCACAGTAGAGATGTAAAAATATCGTTACGAATATTGTCCTTCTTACACATTGCAACTTCTGCTAAACTGTTATATACATATACAAACAGAATTATCCCTAAACTAATTCCGTATACACTCTTTGTATTTCATTTTCCAATTTCCGTATTCATTATAATTAATCACGTTGCGTTCTTTGTCGCTGGTAACAAAAAATAGAGAACAAACAAGGTTAGGCCTACTAAATTTTAAAATAGTTGAAGTGATAAATTCGTAGATCTATCTATGTATAACAGCAAGCGTTGCAATATATACTTATGATACGATTCTTATTTAAAATAGTTTTCCGTTCCTCTGTTTAATTTTAGTGGTAATTTCTTTGTCTACAAAAAAAAAAAAAAAAAAAAAAAAAAAAAAAAAAAAAAAAAAAAAAAAAAAAAAAAAAAAAAAAAAAAAAAAAAAAAAAAAAAACCGTAGTTACGTTTGCACTTTGCGGAACATGTTTCGTTAATGTTTCGCAAAGTGAAAATTACAATAAACATTTTTTTCATGTACTATAATAACGATCATATTTACATGAATAATGTATGTTTAAATAACGGCATGAACTAACCTATACGAATTCTGTAACCTATAAGCATTTTTGAAGGATAGTTTTGGTGCGCACAAATTTGAATCAATTTTGTTGTTTATCTAAAAGGTTATACTTTAATTTTTTTGTATTGCAAATTATATTTTCGGCATATCGAATTCATTTGTTGACGACACTGGGTCATATTTTAATTTGTTGGTGGGAGGGGGGGGGGTGCAAAGCGTCTCGTGGATTTTTTTTTTTTAGGGTGTTAGAATAAATAATCTGGTGCCTGGACTGTAATCAGAAGCGGAAAATTTCAGTTTCAAGGTGCAACATGGTGCTACTTTAAGCATATTTTAAACCAAAACGTGGAATGTAGGCCTGCAGCACACAGAAATCTTAATAATTTAAAAAGAATAATTTATTATTTTATTTTTCGAACTTAAAAAAATCGTACAATTATTTATAAGGCAGCATTTTCACCCAAACCTTTTTGCTTCACTTTACTTAGTTATAATATTGTGAGTGTGCCATGAGTCATGAAAACTTTCATCGGAGCAAAAAATAAATGAATAAATAAAAAATAAAAAAACGCTCATTCAACCGTTAAGTTCTGATATCTACGACTACATGCACTAAAATATCACGGGCTAAGTAATAGTATAACTATATTGCAAACAATTGAATTGACATTTTTTCACATCCTTGTAGTAATATACATAATTCAGATTTATATTTTGGAAATTCCTGTACTTATTCATGAACATCTCTTCATGTTCAATTAAGAACACAGTTTTTAGTAAATGCAAAAGTTAAGTTATATGTGTGTGCACGGACACATTTGAGCAAGAAAACAAAATGTAAAATAAAAAAAAAACTAGTACTTTACAAGTATAAAAGTAATTTACAATAGCGGAAAATGTAATTTATAGATGCTACCAAACCTAAATTAAGAAACATATTTCGAAGTCATCGGTAGTGGAGTCTTAACTGTAGTCAGCCAAATAATGCCAGGAATTCCTCCTTGATGTTTCTTTATTGCTAGAATACCAAAAGCAAACGTCTATCAGTGCGCAGCAGTTAAAATTATACTTCCTTAATAGCAGTCAGCGGGGCAGCAAACTGTTTAACTGTTCATATCAGGGCCGAATCTATGGATTTTCCTATGAAAGGGGGAGGGAGGGCAAAAGTGCTTGTTGCGCCCCTCCCTCTTCCAATTTGTTCGCAATTTTTAAGAGCATATGCTAGTGTACCATAAAAAATAATTATGTTAAGAATAGGAACGTTTTTCCAAGTGTCCAGTTAACTTAAACGAAAATAAAACTAGACATACATCAAGTGTGCCTCCTGCTTGTAGTAGTGACAAGTGATGCGAGACCAATGCTGACGGCATATCTGTATGTGTTACCGAATTGAACGGCACCATATTGCAGCCCATAACATGCGATGTCCGAAACCAATGTTTTTTTTTGTTGGAAAAAAATCGATGGCCCCCTCCCAACCCAACTCCGCTAAAGTACACAATTACCTATCTTGGCCAGCAATATGTCAGCGTTCAATTCGGTCAGGTAATAAAATAGCAGCGTAACAATCATGTTCTTTTATAACGTCTTTTGAGTAGTTTTGTGCTTCAGAGGCTCAGAAGTAAATAGTAATAAGAGCAACCTTGAAACAGTGGTGGATACAAGGGGGAGGAAAATTTAGAAAATCCCCCCCCCCCCCCCCCCAAAGAGACCAAACTTGTCTAAGGCCGTGTCTCAATTCACCCAAAGAGTGCACTTTCGTGCTCTCGCTCCCGCAAATACGTCACAACTACGTCAGAGAGAGCACTCTCTGCCTGTCTCAATTGGTCGCCGAGAGTACGAAAGAGCGAGAGCATGAAGTTGTATACTCGCTCTCGCTCTCTTGTGCTCTCTGGCGTATGCCATCTTGATTTCAACTATGGTTTGATGTTACTAAAGAAACGTACGATATATATTGCACATATGTCATTATTTATACATAGATAATTATTTCCAATGAACTGTTACCTATCGCGAGTAATTCGGTTAACATTTTCGGCCGTAATATGCACTTAAATATACAAAATAAAAAATTTTGGCATCCCCTATTAACAGCTATTCCCGCTTGAAATACAACGCCGGTAAGTTTAAAAATTATTATTTTAATAGTTTACAAGTGTATTTTATATGTCTGTAACTTGTATTAATATAATTTACTCACTTGTAGCCTTTGCATCGTTTGTTTACAAATACGAGAGAGCGTCGTCCCAATTGTAGAGAGTGAGAACACCAGAGAGAAAATAAGAGCTCTCTCTTGTTGTTGTGCGAAAGAGTACTCTCTCAACAGAGTACTCTTTGAATTGAGACACGCCCTTAGAAATGTTATACTTTTTATTCAAACTATTGCAAATGCAGTAGGTTTTATGAACTTTGCAATATATTCTAAGAAACCGACTGTAAACTATTTGAAAATGTTCCAATTTGTGGCTGTTGTGTGTTAAATATTAATGTACAAAATCTTCTCAAAGTGCACCATTTTGCATCTTAAAATCAACATTTTGCCGGGGGAGGACCCCAGACCCCCCGCTTTAAATCGGTCAACCGGTGCTAGCAAAAATATATTCCCTCTCCCCCTCCCTCAATAACATTCTGGATCCGCCCTTGCCTTGAAACCCGCTTCAAATACTACCTCGCCACTAAGATTCTAGCACTAAGCTAACAAGCTTGGCGCGAAACTGTTTTTGCTTGCCAATATAATTTAATGTATTAAAAGTTTATGACGAAGTTTAGTGAGTTATTACATCTGGGTTTCGAACTGTACTGCCGTTATATTTTGAGGCACTGCAGTCAGAAAAAGGTGCTTTTGTTTTGTTTCAGGTAATCGGAACACTGTTAGGCCTACTAATGTGCGTGTTGTCCAGTAACCTTTCGTACAAGACTTAAATTTCATTTCGTACATAAGCAGAATGTGTGCTTTTAAAAGTTGTTTATTTAAAAAAAATCCCTGAACACACTACAATATGCCGTATGTGAAACAAGTGGTAGACGGCGTGGCATAAGAACTCGTTTCACCATCTTCTACTATGTACGCGTATGCGATAATAGAACTCACTAACGTTTCTGAAAACTATTCTCCCTGTATGTAGGAGAAATCATAATTAGATTTTCATAAAACATTTTGCCGTTCAATTGCAAACATTTATTACATATAAAATAATTGGCAACGAATGCCTTGACCACGCCGATCAATCGATTTACGTTCTGCTCTGGCGTGTGCTGCTATCTGTACAGGCTCAAGTTAACTACGTGAATTCGCCCTGGCGTCCCTCCACCAAAAGCAAGCCAGTGCACGCATTCTAGCGGCGACCATGGCAACTAAGTTACCTACGCGACGAACAAAGTTACGATCCCACCCGCCAAGAAGCGATGAATGCAGACGCAACTTCTCGCTCAAACCACTTGTTACAAAACATTATTTGTGTAAATATGGTATAAATTATTTCACCAGTCCTGTATACATAATTTTATTTATTTATATATCCGACTTTCAGTGATTTGGCGAAGTTAAGAATAAATTGCCATTCTTTGTTAACCAATTATTATAGCAATATATTTTGCTATCATAAACTTATGAAAATACAATCAGACAATTAAATACGTAGCGTGTTATAATATTTTGCAATTACAATGAAATTAATCAAAAGTAATATACATAAATGGGCCTAAATAATAATAAAACATACAACTTAAATTTTGTTAGAAATTATTCTGAAATAGAGCTAACTAAGAATCTTTCTAGAATCAACTATTGTCAGTTTTTATACAAACGACAACACTCGAAGGAAACAAGTAAATATAATACAGTATTCTGCATCAAAATATTTCCCATTCCCACCGTTGCACTAAATTACTGTTTTTTTCTTGCAGTCGCACCCACTCATCTACAGACTGCTCTTCGAAAACAAATTTATATAAAAAAAATTCATCCTTTTCATGTTTGCGTTTGCATTAGAATGACGATGTACATTCAACAGAAGCGTATAGAGAAAACGTACTTATTAGGTCATTCGGAATAAAGTAATCACTAAAGGTTTAACCTTTGAAAAAATTCACTAGCCGTTACTGCATATAGAAATAAGCGTCAAGTATAGAATCTATACTGTGCCAAGTGAAAAATCACCACCAACCATCTTAACCATACACATTTTATAAGAAATGTTCAGCGCCCGAAATTTATAGCAAGTCTCTTTGTCGGTTTTAAGCTGCATGTTACTTAACAGTCAAATCACAGAATAAACGGTCATCACAAACGACATAGGTAAGATATTTCATTGTTATCATACCAACTCTCGGAGAGTACAGGAATGTAAACAATGCCATGTGAATTAGAGTCTTGGGTTACGTAACCACATGTAGTGCTTGAGACGCTGTAATTAGTTTGAGTTTGAAATGGCAATCGGGACGATTCCAGGCACATCAGATAATAATTAACTCTGTCAGAAGCAATATAAAGAAAGCTTTTTGATAGTTTACTCTTCAATCTCTTGGGGCAGTACCGGAATATAAACAATGCCACGTAGAAGTTTAAGAGATTGGTTTGTCCAACCGCTTTTATGTTAAGGAATATTGTAATTTGTTCTATAAATGGTAAATAAGACATTACTACCGTGGTAATTTTCTCACATGTATTGAAATAGTGTTATCATACATCCACGAATAGACGTCTTGGCCCGGATTATTCGCAGATTGAATCATGGGTAGTATCAGCTGTTCAAGTACAGACAATTCTGACTGACTGCTGGCGTTTGCATGGGTGGAAGATTTATTTTCTGAAATTTGTCAGAAAATAACTAATATAAGTCATGGATACGTCGGAGTTTGTTTTTGTCTCATAACAAATGATGTTGCTGGAGCTTCGTTTGTCTATATAAATACAGCAGATCATTTAGTTAAGACAGTTCAGACGACGACTTTAATACTATGGCTTGTTGCAGAAGGGTCGTAAAACAAAACTGATAAAAAGCATAAATAAAAAATACACGTTTTTGTATGTGATAATAAATAATACCTACATATTTCATGTAGGCCTCGATGCTGTGGAATATTAGGACGTACTGAGTTCGTGGATAGTAAACAGAATATTTAAAATGATTTAACTTTAAATATTGGCTAGTTAGTAAATAATCTTGTCATTTATGTCAGGTTTTGTAGGTCTAAGTTGTAATTTATTTAATTTATTTTAGCTTGCAGACCCTCTGAACGTATATTTTATGTTTCACTTAGTTTACTTGAATTAATATCGCCCTATTCAGAGGCTAAATTCAGAATTAACACGATTGCACATTTTTTATGTTTGTCTTTTAAAAGATTGGACTGAAGTTAGTTAACTTTATTCCAATGTTCGGAGACACTTTTCTCGGACGGGAAGTGTAAAAAAATTGAATGCTTTCGTGACATAGACTATATACTTAGCATATATCGTAATGATATTGTAATAGGATTATATATTTTTTCTTGGCAGCGTCATATCACTTAATGATATACCGCAACTAAAATAATACTGACAATCTGTGTCCCACAGTGCAAAAAAATACAAATGAAACTTAAAATGTAATTGGTAATATAAGCGGTCATAGGCCTGTTGTGCTAAAACCATTTTTTGTATTGCTACTGAAAGGTGCAATTTTTCATGTAGGCTTTGCAAAAAAATTTTGATGATATAATTTTTAATGTGCAGGGCCTACAATAGTTGGAAACTCTTTCTTAGGTGAAGATAGTGTTTACATGAAGTTACATGCACGTATGTGGTTGTTGAGGTGCAGAACATACAGAAGGTGCAGCGAAGAACAATGAGATGGGCGTAGGATAAGTGGAAAAGGTAGCCTGGACAGGAATGTGAAGAAAATGGAAATTATAGAGCATCAGTGATGAAGGAAATGGGATGGTGACCATTGAAGAACAGGAGGAGAGTGGAAAGATTGGTTACGTTGTACGGCGAGGGTGGATGGGGAAGTCTAGGTTGCTGACTAACTAAAGGATGGTACAAGGAGAGAAGAAACAACTGTGAGAATATTCAGAGCAGTGTTGCCAGATCAAATTTAGTAAATTCACTAGACTTAGTCTATTTTTTTCACTAGAATTCACTAGATTATTATAAATGTTCACTAAATTTTCACTAACATTTTGTATAAATATTAATTAATCAGTATAACACAAGTGTAATTCAATATGACAGATATTTTTAATGATAACAGTACATGAACAGTATTGTGAAGTCCTACACAGTTACAATGTTACAGTTACAGTGTTACATTATATCACAACAGTTTTGTAGCTTATAAATTGTACGTATTATTTTACGATGAAATTAACAGTTTACATAATTATTGTTTAAAACACCGTAACTGCAACTATACTTTGAGGCATTAAAATACAGTAAATGAAAAATGCCACATATTTTTCAGCCTAATTTGTACTATTGTACATGTTGTTATTATTCTTTTGTATAACACTTTCATGGATTTTATAATCATAGCATGATTCTCCTTCTTTATTAATCAATATTGTAGTGTGAAGAATGCCACTGATTGTTTCTATTAACAATTTGTTTCTCAATTTTGTTTTATTTAGATTTATTTGACTAAATGTACATTCAACACGTGCACTGCTGTGTGGCAGATTCAATGTGTAACCAACAAATCTTACAAGTTCAGAAAACAAATAACAATCATCGCCTTTCTTTACATCTGCAACACATTTCCAAACATTTAACATATTGTTGTCAAAATTCAGTGATTGACACTGCAGCAAGCGCCACTCCCGATCAATTCGATTCAAGTCAGAATTTCAGAGGGTGTGGAATAGTAAGGATCAGGGCAGGGGGTCTATGCTGGTTAGGTCGGTGAGAGAGTGGAATGTTTCGCGGGAGGATTTGGTGACTGTGCAGGGGATTGGTAGGTTAGGAAAGGGTTTGGAAAGAAATTGAAAGGGACAAAGGACTGAACTCGCCCTCGAAAGTGAGATATTTAGGTTAGCGCTTAACATTGAGATTTTCAGCGATAATGAGGGGTATAGGTGATTCGGAATAAAGTGAACACTCAAAAAAGCCCTAATTAATTTCTATTTTCTGCCAGTTTATATCTTTCCGCTGCATGTAAACATCAACATTGCCACGTGCTTTTATTTACATAGGATCGTCCAATGTTTACAACTACATTAAACTTCTCCGATACATTTTAGCTACAATATTTACTCATTAAATGAACGGGGCTGAATATAAAATATAGTAAAAAGTAACCTTAGTTATAAAT
>PNEQ01094627.1:0-10050 GCA_003012365.1 Medauroidea extradentata
TTTTTTTTTAACAATTCAGAAAATCTGGTGATTTTCTGGTGATTTTTACTGATCGATCTGGTGACTTTTTCCAAAAAAAGTTGGCAACTCTGCTCGCCAGCCAGCGTGTTGCCTTGCCATCCACCACCACCGCTTCGGTCGCAACGTACAACCTTCAATTTGGTGAAGATTTTCACTATTATTTACTGCTAAAATGTTTGCATGCACATATTATACAAGCAGTTACCAACACAAACTTACTTTGCTATGTTAAAACTGGCAGAACACTTTACACGGAAGAGAAGCAGGCTACGTGAAGGCACACATTAGTAAGGTTCGTGTCAAATATGTTGAAGACAGTTGCCAGTGCAAGATAAACTGCACTGAATACTAAGTGTTCAGGTTTTTTCTCGTCGATTACATTCAATATTTGAATACATATTCATCATGTGTGCCGTGTAAACATATTTGCTGAAGGTACAAGCACAAAAGAGCAAATTCAATATAATAGCTCGTTATTGAAACACAAGCAAATGGTGGTGAAGAAGTGACAATTAAATTGGGTTTTGGATCGCGAAATCGTGCGTTGATTAAGAAAATGACCGAAAATAAACATTTCACACAAACAGACGAACTCTCGGTAATAGAAAAACCTCCTTCTCTGGCATGTCTAACATAGCTGGCACTTCGGAAGTGTAGGAGTTCAGATACTAATCTGAAAAATACTCCCAGACAATAACCCGACAAATAAGAAAATTACTCTACTAATAAAATTTTCCCAAAAAATGAGATGTACAAACCAACGAAAGTCTATCTCGAAACCAAAGGAACTTGAAGCCTTAAGGGTGTTCAAGTGCGATAAAATTATATTTATTTTTATTTTTATGAAATATTGTTAGTTTTGTAAACGAGACTTGTGAGTGCATTTTACTTTTACGAAACAATTTTAGCTCTCGTAGTTTTCTCATAACGGGGTGTCAAGGTCAAAATTAGTTTTTTTATGCTGCCTTTCAAATGATGAAAACCCACTGACCAACTTATACAAAATAATTCGTTGTGAACTTACATCCAAAGAGCTTTGCAATATAACATTTAAAAACCCACAACGTAATATTTTTAATTTAAAAATATTGCAAAAGAACAGAAAAAAATGTAAAATTCAGCAATTTTTAAAAAAATATATATAAAAAGTTCGCGGGAATTTTTCAAATGTTTTTTACGTAGTCCATAGTACGCAATTTAACTGTGAATTATTTCACGTACGCCAGTATTGGTTTTCACTATTTGCATGGCAGCAGGACATGCAAATTTTGATATTAACGCATCGTTATGAGATAACTACAACAGCTAAAATTGTTTCGTAAGAGGAAAATTGCACTCACAAGTATTGTCTACAAAACTAACACTATTACATATAAACATAAGATTATAACTTTATCGCACTTGAACACCCTTAAAGGCACCGCCTACCACGCGCTTAAAATGCGTTGCCGTGTGTCATTAAATACGTTTTTTTTATGTAGCCTAGCTGTTCAATACATGCCTATTGTGTCAATGTGCGAAAAGAAAATGTACTTCAAACAAAGACTGACAGGTACTTTCAAAACATCACATCGATTAGCAAAATCATTTCCGAACCCCTCAAATGGCTTAATAAAAAAAATATTTCAATATTCTATACATGAAAAACTGCTCATAGGATGCATGTGAAACTCTTCTAGAAACACGCAATGTTCTCCGCTTTAATATTTTCACCAATAAAAATATGGGATCACCACTGAAAGTTTCAGTCAGGCGAGTGATCTACGATACCACTGCACGCTGTTTCAGTTGTCTTGCGCTAGAGGTGATACCGCACCAGATAAGCCAGTCAACTTCGCCCTTCGTGCCGTGCCTCACTCACACAAACACGCGGCAAGAAGGCGAGTGCATTAAGAATTGTCGCAGGCATCATACTCAAAGGCAAGATCATGGAAAACTAACCACGTCCTGGAGAAAACAAATAAAATATTTCATGTAATAGAGAGCACATAAATAATAGTAGATTTACATATTTATCTATAGTAAATAAGTAACACTTTAATAATACTTTTACTTCGGTGTTCGTATTGCTGGAGAAACAGCTGTTCATTGAGAGACGAAATTTCCTCAGTCCTGAATTCAGCAGTACCAAACAAGGGATCATGTTTCTCAACATAAACTATTTTGTTATTAACGGACTAAATGTGTTGTGTTTTGTATGATCATAATTATATTTCGATAAAAAAGGGAACTAGTGTTGATACACTCGGTGAATGTATTAAGGGTGTTCATGTGCGATAAAGTCATAATTTTATATTTATATGAAATAGTGTAGTTTTGTAGGCGATACTTGTGAGTGGAGTTTCCTCTTACGAAACAATTTTAGCTGGCGTAGTTTCCTCATAACGGTGCGTAAGAGCCAACATTTGCATTTTCTGCTGCCATGCTAATAATGAAAATTAATTGACTTACTTGCATTAAATAATTCACAGTGAAATAACATATTATGGGCGACGTAATAAAACATTAGTAAAATCCCGCGAACTACTTAAAAATATTTGCTGAATTTCTACTTTTTTTTCTGTACTTTTGCGATTTTTTAAATTCTAAGTACTATGCTGTGTATTTTTTAAATTACGTAAATCATAAGGTGTAAGTTCACAGTGAATAATTTTGTTTAAGTAGGTCAGTTAGTTTTTACTATTTGCATGGCAGTGTAACAAGCAAAGTTTGACTTTGACACCCCGTTACGAGAAAACTATGAGAGATAAAATTGTTATGTAAGAGTAACATCTACTCAGAAGTATTGTCTACAAAACTAACAATATTTCATAAAAATAAAACTTTTGATTTTATCGCTTTTGAATACCAATAAGGACCCTCCCTGAATAGACTGAGTGTGTGTGTGTGTGAGATTAAAAATCGATGAAGTGATAAGGGCGCCTCTGACCGGTATATAACATGCATTATCGCTTCTTCATGCAAGCCACTTGGCTGGTGTGCAGTGCAGTGACACAATTATTTTATTTTTGGGTAGCATAGTTCGAAGTCTAATGCTTGATTGTATTGTGTTTTTATCCGGTTGTCATTTTTCCAGATACAGCAGCCTGGGAAAACATTTTGTTTTTTGCAGTTTTGAGGGGCCCGAAAATTGTTTCTAATTAGGCGTGACGAACTTTTTAAAAATTATGGCTACATAGTTTGAAATATGTGCTCTTTTCGTATATAAACAAATATAATGCGCGTTAAATAGTTTCGTACAAAAATAATAGCTGTAACTCACAGCAACGTATTTTATCGCGGGTAGGGAGGGCCCTTAAGAGCCAGAGTGAGTGGGAGGGTGGAGTTTATTTTGTAAGTCTATTCAAAAAGTGTTTGAATTGTACTCTATTTTATTTCTATTACTCAACAATGGTTTAAATCCACGTTAAAGAAATTGCACATTGTGTTGTTTACAGTGCTCGAAAAATTGCCTATTGTGGTAAGTGTTAGTGAAGAGGTTTCGGTTAGCCCTTAACATCAGTTCTTTAGCACTGACGAGGGATGACATGTTGCATGAAACAGCGTCGGAATGAAGGGGTGTGGAAACAGGAGATCCCCGGGAAAGCCTGCCGATCAGCGACATCGTCTGGAACGATTCCTATATGCGAAAATATGGGTACCGACCCTGCCGGGGCCAAGCTCGGATAGGCTTAGTGGGAGGCGAGTGGTCTAACCACTGTGCTAACCTCGGCCCCTTTACGTGTTGTGAAGAGATTCCTCGTAGTGTTATTTAAATATTTACGGTAACACATTAAATAAGAGTTTTATACAAAAATACGTATTACATGAATAACGTTAAGTGTTACGAAACATATTTCTTTAAATAATAAGCTTTATTTAAAAAAAGTTAATGTGGCATTACTATTCTACTGTATAGTAGTAATAAATAACAAGTTAAATGCTCATGTAAATAACTGCATAGTATTATGTTGTAACGAGTGTAAGGGAAAAGAATTCTTAAAATAAGCATTTTGAAACATTTAATGTGGAGTAATTATTTAACATCGGAGCGAATACAAAAACATGGTTTCAAAATCACGTGTGATTATCGCTCATTAAAATGTTGTCTTAAGGAAGGAAAGTTTTTTTTTCAACTATCGTCATTTTGATATTTAATGTAGACCCTACAGTGATGTTCAACAATACAACACAAAACAATTGAATCCCAGAAATATATCAGTAGCTTGATTCTTTAACCAACTTTTTAAAGTAAAAAAAGTATGTACATCCATACGTACATACATACATATTTTTATAAAATATTATTCACATTGGCTACCCCACCTCGTCACTGTGTCCAACACATCCCACCCTCATTGTTTATGTGGCACAGTAAATTTAATGCATCCCGAGTTGATTCTGTGACTAATGTTACCAAACAAATGTCAGTGGTCATTGATGTAAGATTTCAAATTATTATGCTTTTGAAGAGCTTGAAGAATTAGACCTTGAAGTTATTATTAATGTAATATTTATTTGAAATTATTATTCAAAGTTAAAACAAAGAAATACCATAATGAATAATTATGTAAAAATTTTCGTATTAGTATGTTGTTTTATAGATTATGAAAGACATTTCTTTAAACAATAAGCTTTATTTTAAAATTTTACATTGACATGACTATTCAACCTTATACTGGCAATACCAAGAATTTTAAAAGTTAACTTGTTTATTATGGTTTTGTAACAAGTGTACGGAATGAGACGTAAAGAAAATAAGCTTTTTTAAACATTTAATGTGCAGTCTATATTCAATATTGGAACGAAAATAAAAGTTTTAATATTCTCATATACTTAATTATTGCTCTTTAAAGAGTTGTTTTCAGGTAGGAAAGATTTATTTATTTTTAAATTGCCATCATTTTAAACATTTAAGGTACAATGATGTTCAACAATAAAACACAAAAAAATATATCCGACTTAGATTTGAATCCTAAGAAAATTATCAGCAGCTGGATTATTTAACAACCTTTTTACAGCTAAATAAATAAATAAGTACAATAAAATTTCTATAAAATATTACGCTGATTGGTGCCGCCCCCTTCTCGATCACTGTGCCCAACACCTCCCGTTCTCATTTTTTAATGCGGCAAGGTAAATTTCATGTATTCCGAGCTGATTCTGTGACAAATGTTGTTAGAAACATTTCAGTGACCATTTTATACGAATAAAAATTTACATCCAGACTAGGTTTGGAAACGAACCCAGTACCTTTCGTATTTCCCAAACAGTAACCGGAACATAACGGTGCTATGGTAAAACTATAGTACACGTTGTTGAGTATATTTCAATAGCCGTGTTGATGCTCGTTGATGAGCAAAATATACAAGCTCGTGAAAATCATCTTTGAGAAAAATTACATATTATTAGAGCCCACGATTTTTGGTGAAAAGAATTCTGCAACAATTTGTTTCAATGCCTTATGTGCACATATGCAGCTCTGCTTTATGGTCTGTGATTGGCTGTTTTTAACTCTCAGCGTCTCGGGGGTTTTACCCGCAAATTACAGACGTGTGGTGTCGCAGTAACCTTGTTCCTGTTGGCACAAGTCAAATGAGCCACGTCTGTGCAATAATACATTCTGCCAATAATCAAGAAGCAGACCTGCAGATGTGCACGTGAGGCATTGAAACAAACTGTTGCAAAATTCTTTGCACCAAAAACCGTGGACTCTACGTATTATATAGTCATTTACTGTGTTGTTGGAGGATAATGTAAAAAAAAAAAATAATGTGAGAAGACACAGCACAATTTCATTTATACTTCGTCTCCGAGTGACGCGCGGCAAAGGAATCGCTTGTGTAAATTAATTCATACTCCATAGGTTAGCCTCCGTCCATACAGTGTTAAGGCACTATAAAGAGTGGGTATAATCGTCCGCCATTTTGGGTCTTTCGGAGCTAGCGCAAGCCGATGCATGCTCGCGCGCCCCAAAAACCTGACAAACTAAACTCATCATAAATCTAAAACTATTCAGCCAAATGCATTCAAATTTTTTATATTGCATTTGAGAACTATGCTGCCAATGATAATGTACATCAAATTAATTTTCTGCAACTAAAAATTTTTTTTTAACAATGCCATGTTGACATTTGACAGGAAAATGCAGAGTAAATTATAGTAAGCGAGAAACTTTTTTGTTATATGAGATAGATAGGAGGTATCAGCGAAGAAAACAAAAAGGATTGTATAAATTAAATTTCTATGCCACTCTTGACGATTTCCGCGAATCGCTGTTGTTTTGGAGGCAGGTAGAAGACAGAATATTTCGTGCGCGAGGTATGGTCTCGCTCAACGACGCGAACACAACTTCACTCTTAGTTTATCTACATAACATTTTATATGTAAATGTCAGTTATATATATATATATATATATATATATATATATATATATATATATATATATATATATATATATATATATGTATGTATTTATTACTAAGTATCTAGTTTGTAATGTTACTTTCTACTGTACTGGTATACTTAATTAGATATCGTAGAACATAAAATGCTATTTTTACAAGCGCTCTTCTTGTCTATAAGCCTAATAGTTTACAGGATTCGTGGTAGTTCCATTTAAAACTTTACATATGTATATAAAATATAAATAAACTAAATAATATTGTAGACTCAATCGCAACACATATGTAACTGAAAATAAGATTTTTGATATAATTCAGTTATAGTTGCATTTCCAAAAATTTCCGTCTCTATTTTTCAGATCTAAAACAACATGCCAAACTAGTACAAAACTATTCGTAAAAGTTTATACTTTATATTTTCACATAACATATTTGTTCAATTGGCAGGATAACAGTGAATACAGTGACATGATTTACAAACTAATGCTTTTATTTGGCTCTAGACATACGAAGGTTTGAATTTAAATATAAATATAATTCATCACATCCTTTTACATTTTTTAATTGTTTCTTTAAACATAAAATGTTGTTTAGCATTTTGAGATGAACTTTTTGTAACGTAAGATGTAAATGTTAAAAATAAGTAGCCAACGAACAGTAATAAACCGCAAGACACCGGAAAAAAGATTGAATCCAACAAATGTAGTTTAGTTCACAAATGCTAATTCGACAAATTATATTTTAAAAACAGTTATTCATTTACATACTTCTATTTAACTGATGCTGTGTACTAAACAATTTACTTTTTTTTTATAGTTTAATTTGGTCACCCGCAATGTAATCTAAAATTACACATTATTTTGTAATATCACAAAAACAAATATTGAATACATTTAAAATTATGGTTTACAGATTTTTTTATTATATTTATAAATCAATAACCTAAACTAGAGCATCAAACCGAATCACTTTTTTACAGTGGAAGAGAGACTAAAATTAATTTAATTTTTAAAATATGTACAATTTTTACAACATGCAGTTATTTTGCTCACAGTTTAACACAGTCTCATCACTTAAAGAATATTGTTCATGCAAATTGGAACGAAGACTTAATTTTCTCTTTTTCGCAGAAGCGGTGCGATGCATTTTGCATTTTTATTTACATTTTGTTTTAAGTCCATTACATCATAGAACCTCAATTATATCCCAAATGAATACATAACAAAAAAATTGAACCGACACGTAGATTAGAACTTCCATCCTTTACATTACCAAGTTCGTCCCTTAAAGAGCTACCTGTGATCTGCCGCAACTGTCACATGAATTTTTAAGACAATAAACAGCAATCGTATAATAAACTATACTTATCTGTTTACCGTTATATAAGTACAAAGTATATGTTTTATGTAGTCAAGAAATTAATGTGTTTCGAACAATATTGTTTCATGGACATACCCTTATTCGAAAACACATATTTTGATCACTTATTGTTAGGGAAAGGAATAATTCGCGAGTTCAGTGAACGACGTGTTATAATCCACTGTCCTATGCATACTCGAGCCCGTATATAAGTTCATTGTGTGTTGTTACAGTGAGTAGCAGCTCGTGGATAAATGGTCGGGGCTTGTGTATAAACAGGAAAATGGATTTCTACACGCATGTCGTTGAACTCGCGAAATATTCGTTTTCCTATTTATTGTTACGAACTTGTTACATTATTTTTATATAAAGATCTTTACGAACGTTAACTTTTATTTTTAATTATTGCCTCTGAAGCGCCAGTTCATAGTAAAACACATGTCACAAATTTTTGTGAGAAGATACGTTTTGCCGAACTATCGCAATTAATGAGGAACCTCTGCAGGCATGTCGTGGTTCTGGCATTGTGTGGTGTACAAAGGAACTTTTTATTGAGCGTTTAAGTTAGTGTTACGTTTTTCATATCATTCTTAGGGGAACGAAAATGACTTAGTGTTAATGAGATCTTTATATTTACATGGTTTGTATTATTAACAAGGATCACTGTAAATCTTAATAGGCTTTTGTATGTAACCTTTTTCTCACAAGTATTTAGTTGATAACGGAAATTTCTACTTTATGAATATCCATAGTGATAATGTAGATAAGATTCCCGCATTAACTGCGTTATTTACTGACACACAGTAAAAATGAAAGAACTTCTAAATACAAATTTATATCCAACATGTTTACAGAGTGTATTTAATTATAGATGTAAGATACCGTGTGTTATATTTACGAGGTACGCTATAGTAAATTAGTGGCACTTCTCCATACTGTTTTCCACAAATTTACGGAAATGTAGTGTTTGTTAGCTTGGCTTAGTGGGCATAAAAGTAAACATGCTATGTTTAAGATATTTAGTCATAGACTATAACTAACATGTTTCGTGGTATTGTAAGGAAAATTAGCACTTGAACAAGTGTGTGAAGAAAGATTTGTATTTATTATCCTGACGCTGTAAATAAGCGTCTGCACAGAGTAAGTGAAGGGCAGCTACAGTACAAAAAATTATTTATTCACACCGTTACATGATAGGCAGTATGTTGTAATTTTAGTGTAGATTGACTTAAAACAAATCTGAAATTCATATCAGTAAACAAACTTACTTTAAACTTCAATAATTCAGTTTAAAAACAAATTCATTAGCAGCAACTATTTGCGTTTACAGCTTCAGGACACACTATGTATAAATTTTCAAACTAACGTTTTAGCGACAGAGTAGAGATGCATCGATCTGTCCGATTAGTAATAATGAATTTTGCATTAGTAACGCCAAATACAAACGTATTTGCTATTACGTACCAATCATTTGTAATAAGGCCAATTTTCTCGAATTACTTTCTTTAAAAATTTGCGTTCTTTTATTTGTAACAAACTGAAATTTTTTAGAATGTTAAATAAATAGAATGAAAGCTGTACTTTTAAATGTGATAACTGCCTCTTTTACTACTGCAGCCTCGATAATATTAGTATGAATACTTGCATAACAAATAGTACAAAGTTAAAAATATTATATTTGCGTTTCAATTAGTTATGATACCTTTAAAACCCTAATATAGACATAAAATGAATTAGCTTTCATGCATTTATTATCAATTGTTGAAAATGTGCCTTTAAGTAAATAAAAACAAAATATATTTCCAGTTGTATGTAGGCCTACGCCTATTTTGTTAGAGAGTAAAAATTCTTAAATGAATTTAAAAAAATTGTAGATTTCAAAATCTATCTTTAGTGAAATTAAGGATGTTGCATTAATTTTCTATTCAATATTTGATTTTGTAAACGTATTTATGTTCGATAATGTATACTTTTGTACATAACCCTATAATCAGTTATTGAAAGTTGAATACGTTATAATAAATACAAAGTGTAGAATTAAAATTTATGTCTTAAATACTGTTACAAGTTTGAGACATAAACTTTATATGTGGGCAATTCCCATGAGTTCTTTTGGGATAGAGGTCTTATAATTATAAATAAAAGAGTTAAATTAAGTACTGGATTTAATAGCTCACAAAGCTACGAAATACACAAAACAGTAATCAACTAGAACTCTCACAACACAATTAGTTATGCACACAATTACTCCTGTGTCACAGACACGTTAATTAACTTTGACAATTA
>PNEQ01094633.1:0-11811 GCA_003012365.1 Medauroidea extradentata
GACTTATACCACGCTATTATAATGAACTTGCGTCATGTTTTAGAGTTTTGTCGTGTCACAACATAGCTACGTCCCAAAATTTATAACGTAAGTTTGTTTTTTTTTAAACATGCCTACAATATAATCTTCACTGATCAACCTCTGTATTCAAGAAGACGTCCAAACCAGAAAATGTGGTGAGGAAAAAAAAAATGTTTTCTTGTTTTTCAAACTCGTTCAGAGTATCAAGTGTGGTCGAACAGGGCAGTCTAAGACAGCGTCACTACACACAGTTTTAAATTATTATATCACATAACCATGGCATGGACAGGTGTCTCAAGATGTCTTCCTGACATCACCAAGATGCCCTCACCAGCCTCTCTGCACAAGCTTAGCACCTCCTCCGAGCAGGACCAATAGCGAACTCTCGAAGCACTTCTTCTCTTGAATCACCAGGTAGACAGTCTCCTCAAGCAGCCAGTTACTGCCCTCCTCGACACAACACCGTCAGTGTTGTTCTCCACAGCTCACCACCTCTGCAGCACTCCAACACAACACCACAAGTGTTATTCATCCTTCCTGCAGCCCGCTGGCGTCACACAGCCTCGACACCGACCACTGCTGTCGTGCCGACACACAACACACCTTAGTGTTGTCTGTCCCTTCTGTAGGGTGCTGATGTTACTCAGACTCGACACCGACTACCGCCGCCGTGTTGGCATACTCAAGATGCCACACCTCGTCAGCTCCGTCAATGTTACATCAGCTTCGATGCCGACGTGTTACCGCCCCCAAAGCGCTGGGTCCTCAATTCTGTGCCGCTGTTAGCGTCTTCTCTCGGCCCGTCACTTCTCACGACGTCCATCGTCGTCCCAGTGGCAACGCCGCCCCCAAGGGCGCTGCCTCACACCACTCTCGATCTCACTTCATCTTCACGACTCACTACTAAGACTCCACAAGATTCTCACCTCCCGACTCCGCACAAGACTCTGCAATACTAGACTGCCTCATGTTGCGCAGTTCCGATGCTTTTATATGGCCCCTTCAATGACGTCAATGGCTGATGAAATACGGTGACCTGAAGTCTAACATTACCTCGGTCGTACTTGTTGATAGTCACGTATTCGCACTGGCGTCATCGGGGAAACCCAGCGACGTCTCTCGGGAGATGCGACATAGCTGCGAAAACCCATGACATCACTGGTTGACTCACAGGGCTGACCACCCAGCATGATGTAATGTGCCTGCTGCCTGGCCAATGTGCAACAATACCAACATTGTAAGATATTATCTTTGAAAGAACTTTGCAACGGGAAAGCACGACTGGATTTACTTTGTTAGACCACACTCCATTGCGAAATTTCGCAGTGGAGTATGGCCAAGAAACTAAATCCAGTCAACGTTGTAAGGTTTATTTATTTATTTTATTTATTTATTGTCTTATTTTTCAAATGGCGAAGTTACGGCATGTAGCCTTCTCTTACACTTAACCATTTTTTAACAGGTGAACAAAATCAAATTACATAAACATAGAACTGCTAAAAACTAAGAAAAAAAATAATTAAAAACTAATGATGACTAACATGACAAAACAACATACCACTTTACATATTCGTGTGAAGTAGCGACTAATAAACACTCGCACAGAACTTATGATTTTTAAAAAATATTCCTAACTTATTATCGATTCTCGTTTGGTTTTGACAGCTCCGTATTTTAAGTGAGCGTGCGCTATCGATACCAGCCACTTATACTGGTTATCTTTCCTTCACTTCATCTGCAGATACGTCGAAACGGAACGATTAGTCAAAACAAAGCAAATACGGGCGATATTTGAAGGCATTTTCATGTTGGTTCTGTTCAGGATGACAAATATTTTTGATTTTAAGATACAAAATACTGAAATCATATGTGAGCATAAAGAAAGGAATACAAAAGAGTTGTCAAGCAGTCCACTAACCTTGTTTGCAATTCTTTTTAAGATTAAAATTATGCTATCATTTTAATGTATACACATGTGTGTGTGAGTATGTCAAATCATGGTACACAGACGGAACGTTAGTTTAAAGGCTACCCATCATTTCGCCTAAAAATATTTTGCCTAATCGTTTAGACAAAACGACTTCAGGAGAAATTATTTAAGGCAAAAAGACTTTAAGCAAAACGAAGTACATAAAATGTGTATAGGCAAAACGACGCGTCCCCAGTTTAAAATTGCACATTATTACTGCATTCATAAGAAGACCTACATAAACATAATGAATTCCAAACTTTTTCTTCTGTGATAGTGGTCATTGCAGAACGTAATGTATCAAAATTATTTACACAATTAATTATTGTATTCCATGAGTTGACTTAACCCAGTTACACTTCATTTCACATTGGCACAAATTTACGAGTTAGAACTATTACTTTATTGTCCACGACGGAATAGCAACATTGATACATGTGCTCATAATAATGCCGTTTTTGACTAGGTAGCACGCAAATATCAACGATAAAATACGTTACCTCAGCAGGTAACGTACACTAGTTAATACCATCGATGTATTTATAAACAAACGTCATAATTTTATTAAAAATTATACCTTCTCTCCCAAAAAAATAAAACATATATAATATGATTACGGTATTTATGCTGCAATGTTATAGTAACAAGGTGGAAGTCAAAAACCCAGTACTCTACCGAGCCACTCTGGTGAGTTGTAAGAAGGTCTTAAGTCATTAAAAAATATGAGACTTATGCTCCAATGACTGCTCACTGTAGGTGGTGGGAAGGTAAAGCTACGTGTTAATGTAATAAGATATGAACACTATTAAACGCGTACTAAATTAGGCAAGAACAACACAAGTCTCAATTCGCATTAATTAGACATATGCTGTTCACACCACAAACGGAAGCGTTGTTTTATTACTACACCACACTCAGAATACTCTTTGTCGTCACCCGATATCTTCTAATGTCTCTAAACGTTTCTTACAATAGGACAAAATAACATACAGTGCAGTTGTGGACATACACCATTGCAATATTATGTCGTCCCAGGAATCTTAGGATGAGACAAAAAAAAACGAACAAACGAAAAACGAAAAAGAGAAAACAAGACTAGTTTGGCTGTAGTCAACAAATCCATAAACCAAAACAACAGAACATGAAAGATCCCATGAGAGATTAGCCAACAACAAATAAAAGAAAAGAAAAGAAACATCAAAAAATAAAAGACGAAATACAAAACAAATTAATCTGTGAAACTCAGGCCACTTAAGCACATTAGTCACTGATAAACACTGATTATATGGGAAAGGAATCGACCACGATCTTTGTAGAGCAATGCAATCAGCTACAGAGATCTCGGGAAACCACGGAAAACCGAAATCAAGATGTCCTGAGCCGGGAATAGAATTAGTATCCTCCGGAATGCGAATCCAACGCGTTACCGTTGCGTCACTTTTCTCTGTCCCGTACAAAAGTGTAAAAAGTAAAGTTATTAATGAGCTGTAGCCTAGCCAATCTCTCAGAAAAATGTTATCTTTTCCTTGCTTCTTTTATTATTTCCCGCTAGTAAAACTAAATAATGGGACAAAAATCTCGAAAACAGTAGCAGTGTTCCGAAGTACACACATTAATGTCTGCACAAGGGACAGTTCCAGTGAGCGTTATTTCACGCTCATTTGTTCTACTCGCAATTCCGGGGGGGGGGGGGATTCTAAAAAAAAAAAATTAAGTGGGTTCCTTTAAAAAACATTGCTATGAAATCGAAATTTATGTAATGGAAGTTATAAAAATTGGTTCGCAATAACTCAATGTGTAGGCTTCCAAGTTCTGGTATAGTGGACATAGCGACTTTTGGGCCTATATCTTTCGTGTGTCAAAAAGAGGAGTAAAACTTAGAACTTGAATACATATTGGTTTGATGTTACTTATTGTAGTTTACAATTTAATACCAATATTAAATTTCTTCACAAGTGTATAAATAATTCCATATGTAACTCCTTGAGTGTTTTTCTTTATACATTTGGGCGGCAGTTTAATAAGAAAGACATACACGAGAATTATTTTTAAGATTCTATTTTGTGGTTTTACGCATATGAAAAAGTGTTTACGTAGTATCTTCCAAAGTGGCAAATCGATAACGCTTTACCCCACTTGCATTAAAATTAGATGATATTCGTTTGGTCTGCTTCTGCCAAACGATTTTTCAAACAGGACATAACATACTATAGAGGTTCTTCCAAAAGTAACCACCTGAATTAATAATTAAATAATGACTTGCTGAATTGTAAACTTTACGTAAATATTTACAGTGGTTCTCGAAATGTGACAATATTTATACTCGTGCAGTACTATCATACAAAATGGCAAATCTACAAAAATACATAAATACCGTTAATTATTAATGTAATATTTATTTTAATTGGCTAACCTAATCCTACTGAATGTAAAGCTTGTATTGTGTACTGTCTGAACACAAAATTTAGTTTGAATTAATATAATATACTAAAGAAGTAGTATTTTATAAAATTGTGTATCTAAAACAATTAACCATACTGAATTAAAATTTGGTGACATTCGGTCTAATCAGTAGTTCTCAAAATATATTTGTACCTCATTTCTATTTTCTGAACCAACTAAAAAAGTTTTATCCATCCTGATAAGAAAAGCCACCCCTTCCCCTGTCAGAAACGCTTGGCAAATGATTGCAAAGATGACTTGTTACCTTAAGTATTTAAATGGCAGTAATTGTAAAATAAGTATCACACAAGGTTGAAAATTATAAATGTCAAATATGATGCTGTATGTAAACACCGAGATAGAAGCTTTTGAGGTGGGACACCTCCAGGGACATTGTTACCTTTATATATGTAGTGGATTAGGGGGGGGGGCGAAGAGGTTTCATTACAGTCCATCTACACAAATAAACAAACACCCCCACAGCAGAGCGTGGGGTGCGGAGTCCTCCTCCGGCAAAATTTTGCTTCTCAAGGTGCAAAATGGTGCTATTTAAGAAGTTTTCGCATGGTAAGAGTGGTGTCAGGACCCCATGGAACTCCCCACACCTCATTTTGGCTACACCGCTGAAACACTTTAACGTATTTTCAGTGCACAATTGGTATTAAATTCTCTAAACATAATGGTTTTGGGCTTATAAAATGTTTAGTTTAGGTGTATGAAATGTACTAAACAGACCTAAGCATTTAATTCAAAATTGTTATAACCAGCTTGTTACTAATTAAACCGTGAAAATGGCCATGTTTACAAACTGACACGCGATTATTTGTAATAGACAGTCCAAACATTAAAGTCGACACTTAGGTTATCTCTTATATGCTTGGGAAGCATAGGTACTGGTGATAATACATAAATAAATGAATGTAAATTTTTCTTACTTTGAATTACGATGACTGTACTGCAGTGAAAAATACTATTTCGTTTTTGTAGCCTATTGAAAAGTTGATTTTGTGAATTAATATGATCGTATAGTTATAAACACTTTTCGTGACCACTATGAAACCTTTTCGAAGAGGCATTGAATAATGGCGTCGACTTTATGTACGTAAATGATATTTGAACACATAACTTAATGCCTTTTAAATTACAATTGTCCTGTATGATGATGAACCATGCAGGTCTACATGTAAGTGTTTTTATAAAATAAAATTGGAAATACAGCTATACACCACTAAAATGAAAAATGTAAGTACAAATTTTCTCAAACAATATACTGCTTAAGCTGCAACGTTCACAAAGCAACAAAAATCACTATGAATTGTTCTGATTAGGCCCAATGTGGGACAATATTCAGTTAGTTGCCGCAACTTGACAGTTGGTTAAGGCCCATTTTCTAAATATCACTATTTAAATGCAATAAGTAAACTATCCCTACTGAATCGTAAAAATGAAATCAATTGGAGCATTTTAGTCCGAACACCCACCGAAGTTGAGTACCCTCCCCGCCCCCAACAATAAACAGTAATGTTTTAAATGAAAATTTTTCGATTTTACTACTACATTGCATGGAGAGCAAACGGACTAAAAGAATTTCAGATTTAGTCATAAAAGTCACGTGTTAATATATTTGTTCATGTGTGGAGTAATAAACTTTAGAAAGACTTATATCGAATATAATAAGATAATGAAGCGACTTGATTGAAGATGAGCCGAGCTTTAAAATATGCCTAAACAAGTACACTCTGTGCGTCTGTGAACATTTATTAGTCACAAATAATTCATCCAAACACCACTTCCTCAATATTCACACACAAAAAAAAATCTTTGTGAGTGAAATAAGAAGTTGGAACTTGTCACTTGGCGTAAAATGTATCTCAAATGCTATTCGTGTAGAGATGTAACTACAAAACAAACATCCACTTTGTTGCTATTCTAACTGAAACAAACCAATTATTTAATGATGAAATTTACGTTACTTGATTCACATGATATTAAGTTATTATTTTGCAACCTTTCTCGAAAGCCAAGTAGCAATCATGCTTTGTTAAGTGCAGATAATACAAGTAATTTTTGAGTTATTATGTAAATATGTACTTACATCTCGCTTTGTTGTATGAATGTTATTCCTATAGGTCAGCACTAATTGAAACCTCGGTATAGCCGATTATACTGCGCACAAAAGTCAAATTTGACATAAAACTTATATCGCAAACAAGTTTTAAGATTGAGCGAAACCCAGGTATCGCATGGTTTATGCTGCACCAAGCCTCATAAACCAGGTTTCCTGAACCTAGGCTTTATGATGCCGTGTGCTGGTAAAAACGTACTGACTTTTTAATCTTAAGGCCGGGTTTACAGCCTCACCATAGTATACATGAGTACGCATATGTGGGCGTGTGTTTGTGTATTAGTTACTTTTCTCGTTGATTCAAGTAGAAAATCTGTAACGGCATGTTCTCACATTCGCCAGAGTGTTTGGGAGATATATTCCGTGTCTGCTACACAAACATAACTGAAGACTCGGGTAGCAAGTACAACCTAGAATTTCAGTCGCGTTTTGTGAAAATGCATCTGGCATTACCGAATATGTTCAGTTGCATTAAAGTTTTTCAGGACCTCTGATGAATTTGTGTAGCAGTAAGCGTACGGGGCATATTTGATATTAACCTACAGAATTCGTAATGAATTCCTATTATATTTCAAAGCACTGTCTTTTCGTTAACAGTAAAATGTGATAAACGAGACAGCAGTGTGTTTGTGTAATATTTAAAAAAGACTCTTTCTTGGCACAGTGTCCTGCTTTAACTCAACCTTAAGACTGCGTGCACACCTGTAAGTATATCACCCAACCTTTCACGCATTTGCTCTCGTCCATCTCGACCGTGTGCGTGCTCGTGTGCGCATATTCATTTCAAAGAAGCATTCGTACAAATGTGTTTCTTTTATGAAAGGATTACACAAAATTTTCTTGCTGTAGAGCATGTGCGTCCAAGGACATTCTGAAGGTCGTTTCCTATCCATACATTTAACTCCCAAGATCGGGGTATTAAATGAGTTCGTGTGGTTTCATACAAATACCGGTAGTTAAATTTCCTATAAACGTTATCTAATAAATTTCTGAGAAGGACAAGCAGTTTATGAGGTACAAAGCCTTTCATGTAATAATTTTGCGTAAACATAGACATTAACATTGAATAAATCCATCCGTTGTAAACAACATGCAAGTAATTGATGAGTAAGAAATATTATTCGCATAAAATTCACACAACACAAAAAAACGTTTTCAGTATTCTAAAACAAATTAATCATATTTGTTAGTCGAGTTTTAAATACATTCAGCATTCCGTGGAAATATGCGTAACACTTTCTCAACGGCTCAACAAGTAAATTTCGGAAGCTCCGTTCTTGAAGGTTACAAGGGAAGCTTAGAATCTTTCCAACAAAGTTCAGTTCTCCTGTAGTCGGTGATTTTTATTGATTGGTTAAAGAATGTCGATGAGGAAGAATTAGTTTTACTCTTAGTGAAAGTAATAACAATACTTCTTTAGACTTTTTTTTTTGTTTTTGTACTGTAACAGTTCTGTACTCTGTAATTTAAAGATAAAAAATTAACTGAGTGTTTAAATAATTTTATTAATATTCAGAACCTTCAGACGCAGAACGGCGTCATTTATAACATCAGAATTATTTTCCAGGACTTTTTAAAAACGTGTTTAGGAATGTCGTGTTTCGTATTTGCATTTTATATTTTATAATATTTCATTTAAAATCCAGGTATTCAGTTGACAGTGTGATATGACGTGAATATGGTGACTTTGTTTTACAGAAGAATTAGGAATCGTGACTATGGAATTACGAATCCGGAAGTTTGTAAAACGATACAAACACATAGGTCCAACAAAATTCCGAGTATAAGATTTAGGACACGTCTCAATTAATAATTTGGTTATTTAGTATTAAATATTCAATTCGAACACCGTCATCGACTGTCTCTTGTCGAAATGGCAGCCGTTCGAAGGCTATCTGTGTTTTTGGTAGTTTCATTACACACAGAACTAAATACTAGTTAGTGTCAAACTTTCAGAAAACTAAAATGGGTTACTTTGATCATGTAAACTAAAAGTGCAAATAGGTGCACGTAAAATTACATGTAAAATAAATTAGCCGAACCATTTTATTTACTAAAATCTTCTGTTGGTTGGCACAATGGATCAGCATTAATTAATTTGAGTTTGCTTACTTATAATTAAAATTGTAGTTAACTGTAATCAAATTAGACACCAAACTAAACAAGTCTCGATTTAAACATGGCACCGAGACAAAGCATCTAGGGACTGGAACATTTCCTGAATTCAATTACTTGCAGGCCAGAATCCATTGTACTATGCATACTCAAGCTCCGTTTATTTGTTAATTGTCTGCTGTTCCATTGAGTAGTAGCTAGTTGACTGATAGTCGTGGCTTGAGTGTGCATAGTACAATGGATTCTAACCTGCAGGTCATTGAATTCGCGATATTTCCCAGTCGCTACTCACGATTAATAACTTAATACTTAAACAACACATATTTACAGACATTGTCTAAACTAACTGTATGCAACACAAATTATTCAGCAACTACGAAGAAGAAAAAAGAAAATAAATAAAAATTAAATAAGAAGTAGGCATATGTAACTAGTGAAATAAACTATACGTGCATGCAATCACTTAAGCCTAATAAACACTTCGAGGCGAACCATCTCACTCTTTACAGCTGCCCTCTAGCGACCAGCGGACGAGTTAACTCATGTAACTGATTCTCGGAAACGATTTGGACGGCATTTTTCTGAGAATGGATACTTTTCATGTTATAAGGAATGTGGTGCATGCGCGATAACAGTAGCAAAGGTAACTCTTTTCAGGTTTTTTGAGAAGTCGATATTTGTGCTGAAATCCGCAATGGTTACCTTTCAGGCTTTTTCTGCGCCGGTTAAGATGTAAAATATCTTAAAAGTAAACACTCAGAATGGATACTTTTCAGTCGCCCCGTATGTGAACTGTTTCATATTTTAAAGTAGTATAAAAATGTGATTAGATAAATATTTCGAAGATTAATCTTATACCAATACCAATCGTAAAATATGGTATACTCAGAATTATGAAGTAGTACATCTCCAGAACTTCGTAACGCGGCTGCGGTCTGGCAACAGCGCGTGCCGTAATGCAATCTAAGGTTGGGACGCTCTGTAGAGAAGATAACGCACAGGTTCTCAGGTATTTGCTATGTTGTTTTGAAGAGTTGAAGAGTATGCCGTCACTTCGTTCAGTTTTGTGGATGTACGAACAAGAAAACGACTTAATTGTGGAACTCTTAGTTCAGGTTGTTTTGATCTTGTTACGAAATGGCTCAACCTTTATTCCGAAAAATATGGGATTTATCAGGTATGTAAATTTTAGTAGAACCTACATTGTACTTTATTTGTTTTATACCTAGGGTATATAACCTAGCTATAGAGCGTCCCAACCTTGGATTGCAGTACAGAGCTTATGGCGCGCGCTGTTGCCAGATCGCAGCCACGTTACGAAGTTCGGGATGTACACTTCTTCAGAATTTTGAGCTTTAAAATTTTATGTTCTTTATTATTAAAGACGATATTACAATTTGTATAGCATTATGCTTCAAAATGTGTAATTAATGACAATTTCTATTACTTTAAAACAAGAAACAGTTCACATATTCCACCGATATTAATTCACTACATGAATTGTAACTGACACTTCATTAAGAAATTATTATTACATATTTTAACCATTATAGCTACTGCTGACAAAACGAAAGATTTATTCCATTTTAGTAGCGTCTATCTGAAGACAAAACCGTGGTTGGTGTAGTTGATGATTATGAAATTGATCATTCAAAACAAACGTCGCATGAGAACTGAAATATATTTCTTTTTTTGGTTACTTATATTGTCTACTAAGAATACACTTGAAGTGGGGGAGGGGGAGGGTGTTATTTATTTATTTGGACGTTTTTACATGTCTTCGAACAGCACAAGGCCTTGATAGAGATACACGGGAGGAAAGGGTGAAGGAGTTGACCATGTATGTGACACTCAGATTGCAACCTGCACTGATCTTAGTTGCAGACTTTCCACCAATAAAATTATGTGGTCACCGCTTAATGTCCCGTAGTAAAAACCGTTCGGCGGGAAGCTTGCACGCTAGTTCAGTGCTTGGCTCGTTGAGGCGACGCGGCATTTTATGCGCTCTTCAAGGTCGACCTTACAGCTCCGTCGCCTTTGAGCCTCATACGCGCGGTTAGGGAAGACATCAGAAGGAGATTAGCAACCCGAGGCCTGTCCGCAGTTACAACCACCGTGAGATTTTCAGCAGATGTCAAAGGGCTAGTTTGCTATCCAGAGATCAGTGAAAGCGTCTTAAATATATGGCGCCATATGGTTTGCAGGATAGACACTAAACTAAACCCCTACATGTCACAAAATGTCCCTGGCTTTAGTTTATGAACTTATATAACCTACGTATAAGCTGATTTAAATAGATTCACTCAGTTCGCTCTACCGATTCCAATTATTTAACGTGTTTATATTTTATTCTATCAACCAAGGTTAAAAGACTCTAATCGCTAATCATTCTCGTAGGAACACCTGACTGGTAGTTAATGGCAAGTAGATGCCGATATTATTTAAATTTTACCTTTTTCAACTTCATAAGATTTGTTGTTTTACAGAAATATATCCATTTTTTTATTCTGAGGTCTGAATATATTCAATTGATTTTTACAAATAAACCATTTAGAAATTTATCATTAAATTTATGCAAACCCATATACGCTACATCTTTTATTAGTGACGTAGCTAGTACGTTATGAATTACGTTTCAGAATGGAGAGCTGATGTTGAATGTTGGTAAGCCAGGTAGCACTACGTAACCTCACGTGCATTGTGTAGTATACCTATGGTAGTAT
Organism: Medauroidea extradentata; assembly: GCA_003012365.1. Lineage (NCBI taxonomy): Eukaryota > Metazoa > Arthropoda > Insecta > Phasmatodea > Phasmatidae > Medauroidea > Medauroidea extradentata. The sequence continues at coordinate 11,396 of PNEQ01094633.1, forward strand.
GCGTATACACGTTAATAGTCCGTAAATTACAAAACTAGTATTGTCTATCCCATGTAAGAATTCCGTGTTTTGACAGCCGATGCTACCAATATTTTTAACACGTGCCAGACACGTGGCAACCATTTAAAACAACAGGACGTGACCGTATGACCTGATGAAGTAGTAGTGGCAGCCCTGATCAACAAATCGGTTAACTTCCATCGCCGACGCTGAAAGTACGTGAAAAATAAGTACGCATTTTGGAGGAAACGTAATATAATAACACGGCTTCGTATCCAGCATTAGTCAGTTAACTATTTTATTATATTCATATCGCGCAATTTTATAACTAATTTACAAACAACCGCACCATTATCAGTCGACCTGTAACCAAAACAAAACAAAGCACTGCCATTTGCGAGTGTGAAACGTTACCT
>PNEQ01094633.1:11911-31983 GCA_003012365.1 Medauroidea extradentata
AAAACCCAGCCTGTAATCGCCAATGGGATATTATGACGTCCGGCAACCAAAACAAAGAGCGGCCATTTGCGTTGCGAGTGTTTCAGGTTGAGCTTCTCGTGTGTTCGTGTTCGTTTGAGATTCTTGTACGGTGTTATTTTCATATTTTGTGCATGTATGTAATTGTAATATATTGCAATTCAGGGATTAAAATACGCGGTTTGAAATCACTAACGACAACGGGATATTAAGGCCATGTCTCAATTCTAAGATTACTCTGTTGAGATAGTGCTCTTTCGCGCAACAACAAGAGAGAGCTTTCGATTGCTCTCTGGTGTTCTCGCTCTCTACGATTGGGACGGCGCTCTCTCGTACTTGTAAACAAACGATGCAAAGGTTACAAGTGCGTCAATTATATTAATACACGTTATAGACATATTAAATACACTTGTGAACTATTCAAATAATAATTTTTTAACTTACCGGCGCTGTATTTCAAGAGGGTATAGCTGTTAATAGGCGATGCCAAAAATGTTTATTTTGTCTATTTAAAGGCATATTACGGCCGAAAATGTTTACCGAATTACTCGCGATAGGTAACTGTTCATTGTAAATAATTATTTATGTATAAATAATGACATATGTGCAAAATATGTCGCACGTTTCTTCAGTAACCTCAAACCATAGTTGAAATCAAGATGGCGTACGCCAGAGAGCACGAGAGAGCGAGTATACAACTTCGTGCTCTCGCTCTTTCGTACTCTCGGCGACCAATTGAGACAGGCAGAGAGTGCTCTCTCTGGCGTAGTTGTGACGTATTTGCAGGAGCGAGAGCACGAAAGAGCACTCTTTGGGTGAATTGAGACACGGCCTTAGACGTGATTCGGAAGACAGGAACTTCAGCTGGCATGTCTACAAAAACATTCGCTAAATAAGAAGTACGTAATCCTTCCAGACAAAAGGGCTACATAAATTTTTAAAAATATTACCTAACTTTTATTTTAACAGAATTTGTGGGTAAACACCTACGGTTCTTGTTGTAGTCTTCTATGTAAATATGCCTTTTCAAGGCGCCGGCTCAATAAATTCTTTTTGTAAGAAAATGTCGGTGTTCTTTTGTATTAAGCAAGTAAGTGGTTAATATAAAGTCCACGTGAGATTTTGTACTTACCGTCAGCTGCAGAAATTTAGGCCTACATATTACCAAAAGAAACGGCCAGAAGACGTACGTCTATATATTTTCCGGTCATTAAAGTGTACTGGTTTGATGACATGTGTTAATTAATCAAGAAAGTATTTAAACCTGATCTGGGCAATTAGGCTTACCCATGTTTGTTTATTACTTACGCTTTTTATTGATTTATTATTTCCGTTTAGATTGTGAGAGCACAAATTTTGGCTATATAGCCTACAATAGTCACATGACTATAATAGGCTAACACTGATATTTCAAAGGTAGGCCTACCACAAAAGGTAAGTTTATTTAATAGTCTACAACTGGAAACTTAAACTAGGCCTATACGGCTTTATGATCTGATAGTACAGAACCAAATTAAAGGCAACACGAAAAATAATTGTAATAATTCTTGCATGAATTAGCATACGGTATTTTAATTATTATTAAAGTTTAAATATGTTTGTTTGCCCTGTAATAAGCTCTTGCAACTTCAGTTTGCAGTAACCAAATAAGCTACTATTATTTAATCATTTTAGGTGTCAGGTAGAAAACATAAGTTGCCCATACATGTTTGTTTATTTCTGGTAATGCCATTAAATGTTACAATTTTCATCAAATTTAGAAAAATATACAAGAAAAAGTTAAATTTTAAATTATTGTATTAGCTTAATATCTGTAGAGTAGGCTATCCATTTCTGTAATTTGAAATAATTTCATTAACATTGCCCACCTAACCCTAATAAGATTAATGTGCTTCTAGTATTGAAAATAAATTATTTGTCTGAGATCTAAAAAATAATCTCAAGAATAATCACAACACACTTTAAATGTTATTGCAACATAATATACCTTTACTGTTGACATGTTTTGATTGTCAGCTGGAAAGCACATGGTGGTGGAAGGATACATAATGTTTTGTTTACATTGCCCTACTTTTTTATGATCTGTCAAATAATGGAATTCTTATACGGTATGGACAATATGTTCTGTAGTAGTGTAGCAAGATATACTACAATAAAATTTGATACGTTATATTAAATACCAATTTAGCTCTTTAACATATAATGTTTCCAATATTACATATGAAAGACCCTCCCTTGTCTATGTGAGAAACATTTATTTAAACATCTAATAAGTTGCAAAGATTATTTGTCTATGGCCACCAAAGACACCCCGCGCTAGTATTTTTTATGATGTATTTGACTTAAACTTATATATTTATTGTCTTTGTCATATGTTATTTATAGTTACGTGAATACTGTCTATAGAATTATTTTATTAAATTTGTTTTCTTGCTCTGAGTTTTGGACCTGAAAAGGGATGTCCATAGACAGCGGCAGGCTACGAGGAGGTTGTTGGAAAGCAGCAAACCTCGGGGGAGAACAAACAACTTACGTTTTGCTACTTTAAAAAGTCTATGATAAGAACGTTTCCAGCAACGAGGAAAGACAGACTTTTTTTTCAGCGAGGGATAGAATCCGAAGGACAGAAGGGTTCCATGTCCATCCCTACACATAGGAAGGATGATGTTACAGATAGTGTCAGAGATCTGCATGTATATCCAGAAATCCAGAGTAGCCTGGCGTCCTGATAAGGTAAACTAAAATTCCCACGGACTTCGCAACGTATATTCTCGTCAAGGCTCTAATTTTAAACGTACTTTTAATATTTCCTCGATAACAACAGCTTAGCTTACCTATTCGTTCTGAACATTCACAAGCTAAAAATCGGTGCTGATCATTAAACCCACATATGAATTTCACTGCTGAGACTAACCAGGATAATAAGTTTCTATAATCGTTAAGAATTTCGTCAACCACGAAGATAAATTAATTTTCTGCAAAGAGCCTGTCGACATCGCCCTGTTTAACCCGATATCTGGAACAGGTCAGGTCGTCATTGCAAACTCTGCTCATGACAGACCCATTCCATTCACTCTGAGTAATTTTAATGATTTTTTCCTGGTTTGCTTGTAAGCATCGTCGGAGTACAGATATTTCCATTTCAATTATTAATTTCTGTCATTGTATTATGGAGATAATAGGAAATACATCTGTTGAAATTACTCATACGAGTTGTGATTCGTTCCAACTATAGCCAGCGAATGCCTGTCCGTAAGTCTCAAAGGATCTGATACAACTGTAATTACAGCCGACAGGCGCCCACCTTGGGGGAGGCGTACGTTAGTACGTGTCCGACGGAAGTTAACTTAAACCTCCAAACCATATAAATTAACTATCAAATATTTAAATATCACAGCACACATAAATATTTCTACATTTCACTAAATAATAAATTTTGAAATTTAGTTATATAAATTTATAACAATATGTATTCTTTTCACAGAATAGACTACTTGGCCAATATCGTCTGCACACTGAATCATGGGTAGAATCAGCTGTTTTTGCAGACACAGTGTCGGAAAATGTACATACCAACATTGGTTGGGCAGTTACTGTGCAATAATAAACATTTACTACACACTCGGCACCGATTCATTACTGTGGCAAACGGCGCAGATTTATAATTAAGTATTGAATATATAAGATTTAATAATAAACATTGCCGCGACCAAAATGGGTCGTATTACTGTTAACAATACAGGGTACTTTTGTCGCATATTTCTTAATGCGTATACGAAATTGTAGCAACATGTAATGATTACAACATTAATGGAAGTATTGTCAAAAAAAAGTGAGCGTAGTGATTTTTTCGCCGTATGCACTTTATATGCAGGCTTAATCAGTGTCAAGAAAAATATTAATCGCGACCGTGAAAATATTGTCACAAGAACCAACATTATTTCTGTCATATTAACGGTCATTAAGACAAATTTCATGCAATTAAGGTCATGCTCTCTTATTCCTACTGTTTTTGCGATAGTGATATTTTTTTTCATCTTAAAAGAGAGCAGATATCAAAAATATGTTTGGCAGTTTTTGTTTGAAATGCTTTTAGCCGCAATAGTAATTTTTTTCAAAACAGTAAATTAAATGGTTTCGACTAAAAGTCATTTAACCAGAATTTCTTTAGTTACATGATTCGCTAAAACCATAGTATTTACTGCCTTGAAAGAAATCAGCCAACATGAACAAGACGATTTTAAACAAAACTGCCAAATAGATTTTTGATACCTGCTCTTGTTTAGGCGTAAAAATTTTCTATAGCTAAACATGTAGAAAGAGAAGGGCATGGTCTTAATATTGAAAATCATATGCTATAAAAATGAAGTAGACGTAGGTTAGATAAGCTTGTGGCAAAACAATAATTTTTGCCAAAAAAAAACTTCAAACGGGGTTGCAAAGTAGTTGTTATATATATTCACTATATCTCTAAACTCTTGTTAAAAGTTTTAAAGGCATCTTTCGGCACACATGATTTTCAAGACCGAGAAAAATAAGTCAACACCTGGTTGATAAGAAATTTAATTTAATTTTACAGAGATACTTTTTTGAGGCAACACGAACGTAAATGTCTCAAGTTATTAAGACAGTAATACTTAGCAAATCAGCAGCAAAATCAAGAAACTACGTGAATAGTTTTCACACGAAAATTAGCCTCCTCGTAACGATGATAAAGAGCGAAACATTTCGTCACACAATAACCTAAATGGCCGTGTAAGGGGGACGGCGAATCCAAACACAAAAATATAACTCAAACAACTTTACTTTCTCGCATAGTTATAAAAATTAGAGTTTTGGGGTGTTGTTGAAAAACACTCGGTATATAACTATAAAGCCGGCTTTCCACTGGTGCGTGTTCGGGCGCGCGTCCTTCCTTATACTTGATGACACAGTTGGGGTGCGCGCCGCACACCCAGCTGTGGAAAGGACTTGTTTCGTGTTTTGAAGTCAAGCTCTAAAGGATCGCCTTGGCGGCGAACCTCTGGTATGGTGCACGTATAGTTCAAATTAACCAACACGCTACCTGGGTTCTGCGCGGGAAGGGCCGGGCAGTGGAGACGGCTGTCACACTGTGGGGACAAGATGTGTTTGGTATTCCCCTACACTTCGTACAATAATACGCGACATGCCAAGAAGAACTGTAGGGACATGTACAACATTGCTAGACTTTCAAAAAGTTACAATAAATGAGGAATTATATTTTAAACATTTTATACTAAGACAATCTGATATGTTTGACTAGCTATTACACAGTAAACATTTTCGCGAAAGTTGTAGTCTCGTAGATGCCAAAGTTAAAGATTAATAAGCAAACATACAAATTCTCTTTTTAAAAATGGCTGAAATGGTAATGTTATGTCTTATAGCGATTATGTATGGTGGTGAATTTTTTAGGGTGGTACAGATTTAATTTTAACCGAGCAATGAGAAATCATTTGTGCTACGTCGAGTGAAACTATTTTAAATTAGTAAGTTATCTTTCGTATGTGGTCCATATTTGTGTATACATTGTAATACTAGAGCAAAATGTTTATTACAGTTATGAGTACCACTAAAAATATGCATTTTTAACATTTCGATTACTACAATACTATTTGTAAACAGTGACCAATTAACATGAATTCTCTTTCGTATAACAGGATAACACTTACAAAGAGTTAAAGAGATTTCCTATTGTACATTTTATATTTTTGTGAGCACTCATAAAAATTAGTGCACAAAAATAGAAAGATAACTATAATTAATGAAAATAAATACAAGAAATACAGATATCTATTTTTACACATTAATTTCAAAGTAGTTGATATTGCAGCTCTTCAGGTGCGAGAATCGTCGTGAACATTGCTGGCCACCCTTCAATTTTTTTGGTTACTCCCATTACATTGCGTCGCTGCTCCATCCTCATCTCACTTCACCTACATCTACAGCATAAAAAACCCATATTTCTAAGAAATAGTAAACGTGGTTTACTTTATGCACAATGTTTAATGTTAAAGTCTTCATAATTGTGTTGAAAAAAGTAAGAATTTCTTAATTTATGTATTTTTATAGTGCAATGCTTTTAAAAACTTTAATTACTATCGATTCGTAAAATACGCTCAAAACATATATGAAAAATGGGTATTTGAACAAACCTAATAAAATTCGTGCTAATAGCATTATTATACAAAAAATTAATTGCGTCGACTTATTTTAAAATAAAATATGTTGTTGAAATCAACGTCACGTCAGTTCCCGATGAACTTAAATTACTGGATTTTTTTTTAATTCGCTGAATTTACGGCTTGTTCCTTTGCAAAATGTAATAACCTAGGTAATGCCTAGAAACTATCGTTTCACAAAAAACTCGATGAAATCGCGGGCTTACTCGCGCCAGAGGGTTGTGCTACCATGCATTGGAAATGGTCTGAGCTGTGGGTAGACACGCATCGCCTCGGAGGGTCCTCGGGTACCTGACGGCAGCATGCGCGCACAAACATCCACCCGTGGAAAGCCGGCTTAACAGATCACAAAATAACAGTGCACACTTATTCTTATTTATAAATAAATATATATGTATAAGAGAGAACACTGACTGACTAAATGACTGACTGACATATCAAACTGCCGCCCAAAACCACTGGACCTACAAATGTGAAATGTTTTGTATGGGTTTCCTATAGGCGAGCACTAAGAAGGGACCTTTGAAATGTTTGATCTGTAAGGGGTTAAATAGGGTGAACTGTGTTTTCTAATATTTGTCTACGTAGATCGAACCCGACGGCCTATTGTCGTAACTTTTACTTCAATGGGTCAATCAAAAAAATATATATTAGCCAATTCAAGGATTCTTCCGAAATTCAACATTTAAATGGGTGAAAAGAACTGAACTTCGTCTTCGATTTACTATCGATTACCATACTATGGGATACAAAGTTGCTTTTACTTCAAAATAATGACTATGCGAACACCCAAAAAGTCAATTTTTCGATATTCGACTCCCTACGAATAAAAAAGGGGGGAACGTGTTTTTATTAATCGTCTGTGCAACTCTAACCCAATGGGCTATCGTGATTTTTACTTCAATTAGATATGTATATAAATTTATATCATAGGACTACAAGACTTTTCGAAAGTCTTTAATTATGGGGATGAAAATATGTGAAATGTGTTTTCAATTATTCATCCATAACTATTGAACCAATCGAGATATCGAAGTGTAGCCTGCTTCTGAGAAATGCTTACGTAAAGACTGAAAATATATTTCAGAATATTTTCCTAATTCGACTCCAAATCAGTGAAAAAAGGTATAAAATATTTTCGATTCGTAATCAATTCATATCGAGCTCACTGAGATTTCAGATAGTGACGTGATTTTTGCTTCGGATTAATGTTTGCTTAAATAATAGAAATGTAATTTATTTATTTTCCGAAATTTGACACCTAAGGGGATGAAAAGTTATGAAACAGGATGAAAGGTGTTTTCTATTAATAGTCTATCGTCTATATACCTTTAAATCAACGGGCTATCGTCACTTCCACCTAAATTTTACGCCCACACAATGACCATAATTGTCTACAAAGTATTTTTTTCGAAATTAAAATAATCCTGAGGGGGTGAAAAGAAGACATTGAATGTGTTTTTGATAAATCCATGAGTGCTATCGAACTCGTAGTAATATAGAGTTGCATTTTGTTTTATGATGATGAATACGTATATGCCTGTAAACATATTTCATAAATTATCTAAATCCGAACTCTTAAAGGTAACAAGTAATAAACAAAGTTGTTAAATGAATCGTATGTTACACTTTTACTCCATGTGTAGTCGTGATTTTCACCAACTGAATACTTATACAAATGTTTAAATCGTGGTGGTAAAATTTTGTAATGTTTGATCACTAAAAACGTTAAAAAGCGCAAACCCTGTTTCTGTTCACCCCATGATATCTACCCATCCAGATGAGATAATATTGAGACTTATTTGTTTTGCTTCAGAATGATGCTTATGTAAATACGAAAAATTATTATGAGAAAATAACTCTCAAATACCCGATTGGTGGAGGTGGGAGGAATGTAGTCTTTGTAAACCTCTCAAAACAAACGATCAAAAAAGCAAGTAGAGCAAATAGCAATACAGAAGTAACTAATAGGGAAGTTAACATTCTGCGATTATAAATTGTTAATCTTGAAGTTCCCATAGTTGTTGAACGCCACAGAGCGATTATATAAAAGAAAATTCCTGGTAAAATATTACCCTAAATTGTACAATGTTAGCCCAAATGACTGTATACTACTCATATCATCCAAATACTCTCTCATATTTGCTATGACTATAAGGCCCGGGACAGTTGTTTGGCAGCGACAGTTTTTCATATAGGCAGCTAAAGCTACTGAGCCTGCAGTAGAGTAAGCTCAACCAGCAGCTTTGTTATCCTATCACTCAATGGCCGAGCTGCTAATATAGTGTACAAAGAGGTCCTTCAATTGAAGTAAATATTCGCTGTTGCGAGTAACACACGCGGGCAACGCCGCGGGCGGACTTAAAGATTATATCATAAAAATGATTGTTTGTTTGTTCGATATGTATGCCGATATATACCAGTAATCCGATTGCGAGATTTTGGTAAGTTTTGCGTGCACCTTACAAAGGTTTATACAAAAAAATTGATACGGGAAGGCAAAACGAGGTAGAAGGTCAAAACAGGACATCCAAAAATACTGAGAACAAATAAATTTTTGGTGAGTGGTGCGTACGCAAACAAAGGTTTCTGTGGAATTAAAAATGTGTTTTCTTTTTCAAGCAGGTGAACAAAAAAAGCAGATGGGCGGAACGGGATACCTGAAAAACTCAGTAAAATAAATTTAAAAAAACTTTGGTGAGTGGTTCTGCATGCGTCCGCAAAGTTTTCTTTAAAAAAGAAAAAATAATTTTTGGAGGGAAGGGGGTCGAAATAGGCTAAAGGAGCAGAATGAGGTACGTAAAAATATTTTATTTAACGAAAACAATTTTTGGTTAGTTGTGCGTGCACCCGCGAAGAATTATACCAAAAAATTAAACTTTCGCGAAAGTGGTGGAATAACGGGGTACAGTGGAAGAACCTAGCTAAGGGGGGGGGGGGGGTTGGAGACACCCAAAATATTTTTCAAAAGGTTTCTAAATCGGACAATAATAACCCTGAACATTATTTTGCCGTATTTAGCACTTTTCGAAACTTTTTGTTTCACAAATATTATGGCATTAAATTGAAAACCTATTTAATTTTCTAATTAAAATTTATATATCTTCATTCTCCGAGAATACAGGATTTTATTATTTGGAATTTACGTAGGCAAATATATTTTATAACTTTTAACAGAAATGAACCTCTTATTATTTATTACAAATATATACAATCTACTTGCTACAACATTCTCTGGCACAATAATATTTTCTATAAATGATAGAAGGTTCGTCTTAAAACAGAAGTCCACCTCATTACTAGTTTACGAATTGTCACTAGGTTAGCCATAGTGTAGTTAAATTTCACAATTCCAACTTGATTAACTTAAAAGTGTTCCAAATGGAGTTTTCTAGCGTTCAAAATGTAAACCAAACTAAATATTTGCTTATATTTGATCCAAGCTTGTCTTATCATTGATAACATAGTATCTTGATACAGGAACAAGAAAAACTGCAGGTAACTTATCGAAAACGCTTCAATTATTGCATGTTGTACGTGAGTGTTCGGAATCGTTCGTGTACTAGCGGCCACCTAAGTTCGTGCTTCGTCAAGCCGGAACTAGTGCCTAACAAGCTCTACATGAAGCGCGCGGTCATGACGAAGATTGTCTTATTCGTGGACTGTGAAACATGGACTTGAAAAGTGCTGTCTTAAAAAATAAAATCGTCTTGGTGAAACCGTTGTCTCGAGACATGACTATGAATACCGCCCTTAGTGGGGTGGCATGTCCCTCCCCCGCCGCGCACCGGTTGAGCGACTGTAATGTGGCCTGCCGGGACTTTGGTAAACTATTTGCAGTGTATCAGATAGCCAACTATCCGAACTGCAACGCTACCTGATTGAACTTGATGTCTCTGTTATAGTATTTCGAGTAATCGAACTAGTGGTGCCACCTATGAGGGAAAAGTGAACAAGATGATGTGTAAAAACAAATATTAGTTAGCTACATGAAGAAACAATTGTAGTTTCGCACAATAATCTTTCGCCTAGAGTATTTTCGCCTAAAATAGTTTTGCCTAAATTAGTTTGGCCTAAGATCATTTTGCCTAAAGTTGTTTCGCCTAAAATCGTTTTGCCTAAAGTAGTTTCACCTAAAATCGTTTTGCATAAAGCAGTTTCGCCTAAAATCGTTTTGCCTAATGTACTTTCGCTTAAAATCGTTTTGCCTAAAAGAGTTTCTCCTAAATGCATTTTGCCTAAATATGTTTAGCCTAAAGTCGTTCAGCCTAAAATTTGTTTGACTAAAATAACATCGCTTTACTGAAGTGCGTTTGCCTAAAATAAATTTGCCTAAAATAGTTTTGCCTAAAATAGAATTCTTAAAATTCCGGCAACTCGTTTAAATTGCAAAAAAGTCATTTAGCCTAAAGTGGTTTTGCCTAAAGTCGTTTCGCCTAAACATTTTGCCGCACTCGTTTTGCCTTAAGTTATTTTGCCAAAAAAACTTTTCGTTTTAAAGGCGTTCCGCCTAAATTCGTTTCGCCTAAAATCGTTTTACCTAACGTACTTTCGCCTAAAATTATTTGGCCTCAAATAATTTCGCCTAAATTCGTTTTGCCTAAAGTATTATAGCCTAAAGTTGTTTGGCCTAAAATTTGTTTAATTTATATTCCATCCCTTTGCTAAACTTTCGACAAAATCGTTGGCCAAAAATATTTTTGCCTAAAATCGTATTGCCTAAAAATGCTCTCTTCAAAGTGCTACCCTTCTCGTTTAGCTTGCCTAAAAATCGTCTCCCCTACAGTTATATTGCCTAAAGTCGTTTTGCCTAAAATAATTTAGCCTAGTCATTTAGCCTAATGTAGTTTTGCCTAAATGTAATTTTGCCTAAAGTCATAGTGCCTAAAGTCGTTTTGCCTACGATTAGGCAAAACATTTTAGGCGAAACGACGGGTACCCAATAATACGTTGAATATGAACTCAAAGATAAGTCACATTTTCCGTATACAGGTACTGCAATACCCGAAAATGTTACTGGCTGCCTACCTCTCAGGCCACCACATTACCACTTCTCAACTACAGGTGTGATTTCTGTTGAAACGGTTCACATTAGCAGAACGGTTCACATTAGCAGTTTTTTCGCAATCGACCCTTAATACTAATGTTTACATGTTGATCACCTACATGTCATGTCAGGTCACTTTAAGTCAAGGGTTACAAAGTTCTAAGCATAAAGGGGTAGTCAACCCCTAGTTAAGGTATGAAGGGACGTTCTTTTAGTAACATAAATTTTTGCTGTTGTCTATCCCTACACCAGATATTTCGTTACTTAATTGCATACGACTACGATATTATTGTCCAATTACACAATTCACACCTTCACATTTGAGGACGTATAACTCCGTCATACGTCACAATAGACCCAATGCTGTATTATTGTTTCCCTATTTATTTGACCTCAGTAATTCACTCCTGCCGGGTTAGCAACTAATAACGACTCGCCAAACTTTAAACTTTATAAATCATGATTGGTATATGTGACTTGCAAGAAATATTTTTTTAACTTTTGTTAACATTTTTATTGCAGTATTATAGACAATTCGTGTTTGAATTTCGCGCCACGTAACTAGATCGCGGTATGCGAGGTTTTCTTTTGTTTCAAACGTTACTATTGAAGGAAGCTTTCTATACTACCCTCCTTGTCATGAAATCTAACCTAAACAACTCTTAAACTATGTTGATAATAAAAAAAAAGTTTTAGACTGAGACAACTAGTGTTGTATGAGATTTTTAGAGACTAAAGTTGGCAGTTATGTGGCATGGCAAATATCTCCAGTGAAAATTAATATATTTACTAGTGATAGATACATAAGAAATTTATAAGTGGGTTATTATTTTATTGGGCATGGTATGTATGATTATATTATATTAACATTTATTTTTATTAAATTTTAAAAGTAGCAAGCTCAAAGTTGGTAGCAAGCCCACGAGGAGCGCGAGTGTCGTGTTGGATGGAGGTGTGCGATGTGAAGCGGCGGGGAAGAGGACTTGACCGATGACCAGCAAAGAGGAAGGCCGCTCGGTGGTTTGCGGGCTGCGAATATCGTTGTGATATATGAAGGTAGATTTGTAGTATGCACCAGAGGAAGAAGGGCTTTGATGCAACCGTCGGTAGCAAACAATGATGTTTTCTAATATACACGCTACAAGGGCGTATCCCACAAGACTTTACAGTAGTTTTGATACACATTACTCATAGTACTGACAGATTAAATGTCCTGATAATCGTATTTTCCTACGTAGTACGAATAAATACATTTAAATATAAATAAAATCTGTTTAATATCATAACAATAGGCTATACTTAAACCTTAAGTTATTTGTAATTTTCCTAGATAACTAAAATTAGTACTAATGTTTCTTATCCGACGTGGATAGTTATTTGCGTCCATTTGTAATTTTTGGGTTTACCATTCGTTATCCACACTATCAGCTTATTTACGTTTACCGCATATTTAAATATGTTTTATATAATTATAAAACAAGGGATAACGTTAATCATATATAGTAAAATTTTAGCTTTGCATATGCTATAGACAGCAGATATGCAAACAATTTGTATTCTTCCATGAAAAATAACTTATTGACATAACTTACATGTAATAACATAATTGTCATATATATATCAGCCAGTAAGCCTAAGTAATATTTTTAATGCAAGGATCCTTAGGGAAAGTACAATATTAAGTCAGACATTTAGCACAATCTGTTAATATATTGGAAATGGTTTTGTCTGGTTTTGAAAATTTATTTTATGCTGATGTGGAATTTATATTTCTGAAAGGATATTTTATTGAGTGTGATGTCATAAGCTGGGTTTTGCCAGATTTGTGAAATTCGAAGACATCCTCTAAATTAAATTGTTCTGTATTTAACTAGCAGTAATGGTTTTATGTCTGCCATCATAAGTTGAAAATTAGTGACCAAAAAAAAAAAAACACTTGTTTTATATCGCTGGCCTCCGAAGTATAGTTGGTTAGGCGCCGGTCTACACTGCGAGAGGTCCTGGGTTTGAATCCTGACTCGGGCATGAGAGTTGTTTTGTCCCTGCGCCTCTCCTCACCCTCCTCGGCTCTTAAGACATCTTTGTTACAGGCCGCAAAACCCTTTCTCTTCACTTTTCGCAACAATTCAGGGCAAGGTAATGGATGGACTATGCACACTGGAAGTACGGAAGTTAGTTATGTGGGCATTTGGATACAACTTGGGACAAATGTATAATTGTCTCGTAATTAGCCTCGGGGTCTGGTGCGATTTATACCCATATATAATAGTCAATTATCTTCTTTTCCCTTAAAGAGCAGCTTCAGGAAAATATAATTCCATAGAATTTCGTTATTTTTTCTGAAGTTTTATAAAATTGTTCATGTGGAGATTTTTACATTTAAAAAGCAATGAGAGGTGGGAGTAGGGTGTCACTTCCACTTTCACATTTTAAAAATGTAATGATTTGTTAAAAATGTTCGTGACTGCATGTAAAACTGTTTGCCTCTGTGCGACAAAAAGGCCGTTGAAAATGTACTTACCTCTGACGTATACATATATTTTGCTGGAAGTGATTTCACCAGATCTCTCATGTCGGCACTCGTAGTAACCGGTGTCTGAGTACACCGCTTCTAGAATCTCTACACTGATCTTTAGGTAGCGTCCATCCTGCCCGTATTTCACGTTTACTCTGTTCCAGTTCTGCAAATGATCGCACCATCAGTACTTTAAGCTGAATACGTGTGCATCAAAACAGTAGAAATACATTGGACTTTCGTCATTTTAAACTAAATGAAACTCAGTAATGTCACTATTACCTTAGAAACCCGGCTGCTGTACGGAAGGTGATGTAGCTGCACACAAACATTATGTTTTAAAGAATTATAAATACAGAAAGTGTATCAACCTTGTGCGAAACTGTATATTATGTTCTGCAACTGAACTGAAATTAGATGTCTTCAAGTATATCCTCATAAACATTTACAAAACACTAAATGGTAATATTAATATTTTTCTAAACAGGAAGAAGTAATCGTAAAAAGAGCATGGGACAAGTGCAAAAACAAAATAATTCATATGTGTAGACCTAAATGTTGATTATGCTAAAGATTATTAAATGAAATATGTCATTATTAAATTTTAAACACATATGGCCTACATGACACAATATCAGACTTCACCCGAATAACAAACACATTCAAATCAGCTTTGGATAATATAATCACTAACTTAAATCCTGAAAGTTACAGCAGTGTAGAGAAGGATTATGGATTTCAGATCACACTATGCAAAAAAAATTTATATTACTACAATAGAGGTGCCCCGATGAAATCTAGGAAAAAAAATCGGTAGGTTACAGGAATAACAATGGTTTGATATCTACAGCTCATCTGACATTAACACCAAGTTTATAAGTTTAACGAATTCAATAATCAAGAATGGAAACGATAAATTTCCGATAAAACACATTAAAGTAAACAATAATTTTAAAAAAATCCCCAGCTCACAAATGGCATAATTACGTCCAGTAATAAAATACGATTACTCCACAAATTACGTAAGTGTCCTAATGTAAGTGAAACTACCCTGGTTATTTAAAAAAAAACTATAAAAAATTACAGAAAAGTTATTAAACAGGCAATAAAATATTACTTTAAAAAAATACAGAAAAGTAAATATAAACAAAAACAAGGAAAATTTAAAACGTGAGTAGGCTAAATGTGAAGTAAATAATACAGAGAGTACAGAGATTAAAGTAGGTGATTATGAGATAGTTGATTGTGGGAAAATTGCACAGACATTAAATGTATATTTTACTGACATAAGTGAAAAATTAAATTCCAGTTACAATAGATCACTATTAGATGTAATAAAACAATTAAGACTAAAATAGAAAGCTAACAATAACACCATTTATTTCTTTCCAACCCCGGAGCAGGAAATTATAAATATATTACCGAGATTAAAATAAAGTAACAACTTCTAATACTGCAGATGTCTATGAAATTACCAATAAAATATTTTAAATGGCCAAATATTCATAAGTAAAACCGTTAGTTGCACTTATCAACGTACCGAATTGCTTAAAGCTGGCTGGAACATACCGGTCTATGAGAAGGGTCTATGGCAAATGCAGAGAACTGTAGACCTATAAGTATCTTGCCAATAGTGGCAAAAATATTTGAAAATTGTACTATACAGACGGCTCTACTCGTTCTTTATGGCAAACCAAACCATACATATTCACCAATACGGTTTTCAGAAAAATAAGTATGCAGCAGGCGAAATAAAATAATTTACTAACCAAGTTTTAACTGCATTTGATAAAGGTCATTTGCCACTTGGTCTGTTTTGTGATTTATCAAAAGCTTTCGACTTGGTTAATCACAAAATACTTCTGGATAAACTTTATCACTGTGGAGTTAGAGGTTTGTCTCATAATTTAATGCAGCCAAACCTATCAGAAAGGAAACAAAGAGTGAAAGTGAAGTTAGGCTGTGTAACAAAACATTCAGAATGGTCTATTATCAAATATTAAGTTCCATAAGGTAGTAATCTACGCCCATTATTGTTTATTAATGACCTACCTGTGCAGATTAGTCATGGAAATATAAACCTCTTTGCAAATGATACCTCTGTTGTTTTGATAAGGGGAAATATTGAAATACTTACTTAACAAATCAATAGCACAACACAACAGATGAATGGAGGGTTTAAAGATAACTAACTTGTTCTAAATTCAGCAAAAACAAAGTACATAAATTTTAAAAACTTGAAATGCAAAATAAAGTACAGTATATACATATACTGGATTTATTTACTTGGACATACTCCATTGCGAAATAAATGACTGTCCAGTAAGCTTCTAGTTCGTTTAAATAGTGCTGGAGTGTTAGTTTTGCGAATAGTAGGCTATTGTCGCTGGTGTAAATGGCCGTATCATCAGCATAGAGGGTGAATTCTGCCAGTGACGAGGTAGGGATATCCCGTGGGTAAAGTGCGTACAATAAAGGTGACAGTACTGAGCCTTGTGGAACACCTGCTTGAATTCTTCTTGTTGATGATCGTTTTCCATCGAGTATAACAAAAAAGCTTCTGTCCTGAAGGAATTCTTTTATCATCTTCCAATAGAAGTCCGGGAGTTGTGCTTCTATGAGTCTGGCTACCAGGAATGAGTGGTATACTTTGTCGAATGCTTTTTCTATGTCCATGAAGATGACGGCGGTTTTTTCCTTCCTGTTGTATCCATCTAGTATGTGTTTCGCGACTCTTGAAGCTGCATGGTTTGTTGAATGCTTCTGCCTGAATCCTATCTGGAAATCCGGTATAAGCTTGAGTTTCTTAACGTGGATATGGAGTCTGTCATGGATAATTTTTTTCAAATACTTTTGCCATGGTGTTTAAAAGGCTTATTGGACGTCTGTTTTGTGGGAAAAGCGGGTTTTTGCCTGGCTTTGGTAGTGTGACAATTTTTTCTTCTTTCCATGATTTTGACATTTTTTGGTGCTTTAGCATGTGGTTATAGATTTTTGCTAGATGTTCGAAGGCTTGAGGTGGTAGTTTTTTGAGTGCTTCGTTTGGGATGTTGTCTGGCCCAGGTGCTTTGTTATTTGGTAATTTTTTTAATTATTTTTGAGATGTCTAATGCTGCGATCAGTTTGGACCTGGTTTTGCCTTTGACTGTTAGTCCTCTTCTGATGGTGGCTTTTGCTGCGGCCAATTGTTCGTCCTGTACTAGGTTGTGGTGAGGCTCGAATTGGAGCTCGAGTGAGTCGGCTATTGCATTAGCCTTATCTTGGGCAGAGTATTTAATGCCTGTTGTGCCATGAATTGCTGGAGTGTATGTTTTCATTTTCTTCCCTTTTAGCCTGCAGTTGAGTTTCCAGATCCCGTTTTGGTCTTTGGCCATTTTCTTTACTGTGTGTTCCCACTGTTGGTGTTTGTGTTTCTTTGTTTTATCTTTGATAAGCCTGTTGGTGTAGGTCATTAGGTCGTGGATGTCCGTATTTCTTGTTCTTTGGTATTCACTGCGGAGTTTGTTTCGTTTCTTAATGAGCTCTTCTATCTCGGGATTTTTGATGTTTGATTTTCTTGGGTTTTTTTTATCGGGGTTGTCGCTTTCTTAATATAAAATTGGATAGTGTTTGTCACTGTTTTGATCTCTGTTTCCAGATCTGTAATCTCCTTATCTGGAAGTGGGTAGTTGATGTTGACCAGCTTCTGGAAATTTTCCCAGTCAGTCTGGAGTAGGAGTTTGTTGTAGGGGGTGCTGCAGTTTGGTAGTTGGATTTTGGCCAGCACTGGTATGTGGTCTGAGCTCAGTTCTTGTTTGACTTCCAATTCTGTGAAGATGAAAAGGTTGGTGATGAAGATGTCAAGTATTGATGGAGCCATGGTATGGTTCTTGGGGTAAAAAGTGTGTTCATCTGGAGCTACTATTGTAATCTGTTGGCTTTGGGTGAGGTTTTCAAGTTTTTTTCCTTTTGTGTTATATGTCCTGCAGCCCCATGCTGTGTTTCTGCAGTTTAGGTCTCCACCTATGATGAAATTGCTGGTGGTTTTCATAATGTTTTGGAGGTGCTCTTCTATGTTAAGATCCTTGGGCGGGCTGTATAGTGCTGATATTGCTATTTCTCCCATCTGGGTTGGGATAAGGATAGTTGTTGATTCACCTGTTGTGCCGATTGGTGTGTGAAGGAGTCCTTTCTTGATGCATATTGCTGTGCCTCCTCCCAGCTGGTTTTGCCTGTCGGTCTTGTAGATGATGTGGTTGGGTGGATTGAATCTGCCTGTTGTCTTGAGTTTTGTTTCTGTGATGAGGGCAATGTCAATTTCTTCGTTTTCCAGAAACCTGATGAATTCGTAGTCCTTTGATTTAAGCCCGTTTGCGTTCCACAGCTTTAGTGTGATCTCATTTTCTTGTATTGATTTGTTATTGTTGTGACCCATCTAGATCGTATGATGTTGAGTTGCCTATCTTGTTTTCTTTGGGCATGTTGAGATCATGTGTTTCCTCAATTCCGACTACATCAATAAATTCCATTTCGTCTGAGTCTGGAGTTTTAGTTTGAAGTTTTGGTGACATTTTGATTTTTCTGATTTTGTTTTTTTTTTTTTTTTTTGTTTGTTGCTCTCCTTTGTCTCTGGGATTAGCGAGCTCAGAATTCCCTTGAAGATCGTGTGTTGTATTTAAGCCCGGCTGGTGGATTTTTGTGTTTGTTTTTTTACCTTGAGAATTTTTTTTTATTACTGTCTGGAAGTCTTTTGTTTGTATGAACGAGATCGCTTCCATGGTGTCGGTGAGCTCAAGTGTTCTCCTTGTAGTGTTTCTGATAATTTTTTCATCTTGGTCGGTGTGCACTGCTAGAGGGCTGGTTGCTGGGTTTTTTGCTCACTTCAGGGGTATGACTGGTAGATTCTTTAGGTTTGTTTGTGGCTCATCGTGTGCCTTTACTTGTGTGAACTCTGGAACTCCTTGGTTTTCGTTTGGGAAATTTTTCATGTAGCATTTGTCCAGTTCTTGTTGCCAGACTGGGCAGTCTCTGTTGCTTGCTGTGTGTGGCCCCTGGCAGTTTGTACATTTGGGTTGTATGTTAGGCTCATGTTTATGATGGCAAACGTTCGTATGATGTGGGCCAGAGCAGATGACACATGATTCGGGTTGTCCGCAGCATGAGCTGTGATGGCCAAATTGCTGGCACCTGTAGCAGTGGAGTGGTTTGTACCATTTTCTGTAGGGTTCTGTTGTGATCCTGATGCCACCTAAATTGGTTAAATTTATGAGTGCCTCATTTTCTGGTGGGGTTTCAATGACCTGAAGGGGCATTGGTATCTGTTCCTGAGTGTCCCTGTTTTTCTTCTTAAGATGTTTGATGGAGATGACAGTGATTCCTTCGTCTTGGAGGTATTCAGTTACTTCCTCCTCACTGCAGTGTGGCACGAACCCTCTAATGAATGTAGTAAAACTTGTTGGTTTGGCCCTGTATGTGTTTTGTGGGATGTTTTTTTCCTTGAGGATTTGGAGACATTTGTTGTGGGTATCCCATTCCTTGCAGTTAATTTTTCCTCCTTCCTTTGTGTAAATGAGTGCTGTTCGGTTGTCTGTGGCCTTATTAATTTCTCTGGCCAGCTGCATGAATTGGTCATGCGATTTAATGAGAATGGGAGGTGGTCGACTGTGAGACTCTGAGGTTTGCTGACCTCTAGATTGGTTCTCCATTTGATGTGGGGTTGATTTATTATCAATTTTTTTATAGTCTTGTTGTGGGATGTCTGCTTTTCTTTTCCTGTTTGTAATGGTGGTCCAGTTTTCCTACCTGCTGTTCGAATGAGTCCCTGTTTCCTTGAAATTATGGTAATGTGGGGCGCCTATTCCACCCCAGCGACCCTCATGGCCATCTGGGGGGAGCCCCAACTCAGTCTGGTCTGTGACTGGTTGGGGACAACCTGCTTGAAACTTACCATGAGCATTCACTGATCTTTGGTTGGCTATGTCTAGGGGGTCTGACCCCGGTTGCTCGTCTTCTTTCGGCGCCCCCTTCGTTAACACCGCAAGGTAGCCAGGGGTTTGTTGGTCGCTTGTACTCTTGTTCCTGGCTTGGCTGCTGCTGGATTGATGTTCTCCTTCAGGCTTCTTGTTATCTAGCAGGTGCTGTTGTGCTCTCTGCTACAGCTGTGCATTTCTCTGGTGCTGCTGCTGTGCTTCTCTTTGCTGCTGCTGTGCTTCTCTCTGCTGCTGTGCTTCTCTCTGCTGCTGCTGTGCTTCTCTCTGCTGCTGCTGCTGTGCTTCTCTCTGCTGCTGCTGTGCTTCTCTCTGCTGCTGCT
>PNEQ01094637.1:0-31886 GCA_003012365.1 Medauroidea extradentata
TGGAATAACAGTTTCTAATTTTCCATATGTATGTTACACTTCTTTTGAATGTCAGGTGAGAACATTCCATTGTACAGCACCACTGTAAAATAACATGGTCTTTTTAAGCATTTTCTTTGTGATATGGAGGGTGTGAAGGATTATTGTCATGGCAACAGTGAACATTTCATGAAAATGTTTATGTTATTTGTTTTGTGCATCATTGAAGACATTGTACCTTCTGTTTGTTAAATGTAAGGTTTTTATCGATGTTATTTTACCACTAAAGTAATCTAAATATGAGGTTTATTTTACAGTACTCGTGTAAAAACAAATGTTCAGTAGTATATGGAATATGTATTCCATTAATATTTGAAACGTAGATGTAAAATAAATGACTAAGTGCATGCATTCATGAGGTTAATTTTACCTTAGCTGTCATTTTGTGTAAAAACCCCATTAGTCATACAATTGAAAATGTATTTGTTGTTGCATAATTTGCACAACATTATATGTTATTGCTACCACATACCTGTTTTCATCCTATTCATGCAATAAAGTAACAATGAGTGATCTATTTACAACAGTTTTCCTTAAAAATACTTTTTATGCTCTCCTGAACATTTTGGTTTAATGACTTATGGGGTTTCTGAAAACACTGATTCATTTGTAAAACGGCTGCTAGCCCGTTTCCCGAAATGGCCGCTAGGTGGGAGGGCTGAGTCTGACGTCACTGGAAGTGACAGAAGGAGTCGACAACCAGACGTCAGGCAAGATGGACGTGTAGGAAAATGAACTGGACTGAACTTGTGAAAGCTTTGAAAATACGATGGCAACGGAAATTTATTTTCTTGCAAGACGTTGCAGTATATTTTCAAATGCAGTGCAGTATAAGAAGGTGTATAATGCAAGTTGTGATAGTCGGCGTGCACAAGGGTATAGCGTGCTGCTATGTGCAAAATTACGCAGCGTAGTTTAGTGTATGAAGACGATAGTTTTTGGTTGCTGAAAGTTCTGGGCAATAAGTGGTACCATGGAAATATCCACTTTAAGAATTTTCAAACCTGCCTAGATCGCGGTGAGTGACGTCGAGGAACGGCCAGCGCCAACATCGCCGAGTTGTATTGGGAAGCAGCTGTTACCTACGTCATACAGAAGTTCCGTGCCGTGGAGAATCAGTCTTGCACGGAGTTGCGGGCCCCAACGATTGCGACGAGTGCATGCGAAGATCATTAGGTAGGCGTCGACTTATATATTTATTGCCGAAAATCGCGGCAGCAAACGTAAAATTAGATATCAGACTCACCTCGGCCCTAGACTTTAAACGTAATATTTATTACAGACTTTTGTTACGATATGTTAAAGGTTAATAGAGCTAACGTATTTCACAGATTATATTCTAATTAAAATTTGGTGTATTTTTTGTACAGACTTGGTATGCATAAAGTATATACTTTCAAAATTACAATTTGTCGCCAAATTAATTTAACTTGTTTAGGATCACGTCAGTAAAAACCTCCTCTAGGTGACGTGCTCAAATATTTTGTTTGTATTAGGGCCTTTGATAGACTTAAGGTGTTTTGTAATGAGTCTAGTCTTCATGGCTACATGACCCTTAAGGGCACGTCACACCACTATGTAACTTTACGGAGTACTACCCCATCCAGATTTATCTTCACTGTCCCAGCAACAGTGATGAAATGACCCGAATCAAAGGTTTCAGATGATGGGCCTCTTTTCCTAAACCACCTTGACACAGAACATTTAGGAATACAGAAGTGAAATAACCGGTAGGACAGCGAACTCAGTCACACACGCCAACAAAATGGCTTCCCTGGCCAGCAACATTGCTGAAACACCTAGTGCCAATTAGCGTGAGGCAGCTGCTGTCATAATCGGCAGCCAAGCCAATAGGGAATAATCCGACACGAGGCTGGCATCAGCAGTCTCGCGCAGCCAATCAAGTAAGTCGGTGTATTGCTGTTAAGAATTTTGTGTAACGCGACAAGTGTGTGAAAAATACGAAGCGGTGAAATTCGCCAAAACCAAACACGCATGTGTTACTATTTAATTTGTGACGACCAGGTTAACAAAGAATGTCGTGTGACGTGCATACTCCAGCAGGCTGACGTTACAGACAGAGATCATTGAGGGGAAGTATGATGTGCTAGCGAGTTGTGCAAAGTACCAGGTACTGTAACTATATTTACGTACAGTTACGATGTAACAAAGCTGGCTAGTATCTGTCAGCAGTAATGCTTGCACACAAACTCTTGTCCCTACAGCTGTGTAGATCGCAGCCCTGAGGTACTTCACGGCTCTGCATCAGACACATCATTGGGATATTTTATTTTTAACTTCTTTGAAATTCTGAGAAAAATGATGCAACATTTGATATTATAGCACGAAATATACTTATCTCGAGCTCGAGAACAAGAAGAAGTAGTTAACGTTAGTTCGTCCCGTAAAAATTCATCATTTTATATTTGTGACAAACTCTATTAAACTTTTACACATCAGATAACACGTAATTTCCTCAAGTAAAAAAAAAAATTGTCCCCATAGATTTTGCATTATCACTCATCAATGTCACAAAATGGCCGTTGCCGTGTATCTAATATTAAAAAAAAGTAATTTACTTGTAGAAAAAAGATAATTTACATCGATACTTAATGTTATATGTTAGACCCGATAGTTTTCGCGAAAAGGTTTTTGCCCTACTTTGTTTCAGTGTCTTACAAGCACACCTGCTGCTCAACTTCATGATTATTGACAGAGTATTTTTGTGCAGAGTCGTTATTCATATAACTGTGCCAATCATTACACGGATAACTGACACAACACGTCTGTGATTTGCGGGTTTAACCTCCACACGTTGTATGTTAAGGCATCCAATCACTGACCACATAGCAGAGCTGCAGGTGTGCACGTAAAGAACTGAAACGTAGTGATGCAAAAACATTTTCGCGAAAACTACCGGGCCCTAGCTATGAGCTACTTCAAGACACGTCTAGGAATTAAAAAACATGCATTTTGTATTAAAAAAAATGAAATTGTGTAAACTTTGGCCTGACTTTGAGTTGCGACTGTTAATGCATTTTTATGTCTAACTTTTGCCTAACATGCCATAAAATCAAGGGCGCAGCCAGGGTGTGAGCACTAGGGGCACGTGCTACCCAAAGAGATATACCTTAAAACATTTAACACTAATACCAGTAGGAATAATGCATAAGTCGTTTCATTTATTAATGGAATTAAGAGTTCTGGAAAATAAAATAAAAATTGTAGTTTTACAGAGCTAGCTGAAAGCCATATGAGTACTGACGGCTTGTTGCTAACAGTTGCAGACGCAGATATACACACTCCCCAGTTGTGTGCTTTATGAAATAACATTTGTATCAATCCGAAAATTAACAGGCAAAACTAAAGTATAGCAGTCAATTTATAACAGACTTTGAATGTGGCTTACTTTATAAACGTAAAACTAAAAATTTGTAGGTTCTTTGACAGTTTGTATTATATATCGTCTCGTGCCCCCACTAAACCAAATTCCTGGGTGCGTCCTTGCATAAAATGCATTGATACACTGACTTTCTGTTCCTGTAATTTTTATGTTATGCTAAACCGCAACGGTAATTTTGTTACTTTGATGAGTGATTATGCAAACACTACGAATCCTAAATTTTCTCATTGACATGTTATTTGATGTGTAAAAGTTGAATAGAGTTTGGCGCAAATAAAAAAAAATTAATTTTACAGGTCCAACGCCCTTAAACTTTGACGAGTAGTTAACCTGCACTCAGTCCAGCAATTTCTTTTATGTTCTTAATTTGTTTGACTGATTTCTGCCTCAATATACGTCAAAAATACAGCTGTGATTGATGTACTGTAGATAAATGAATCCACGCTACAATAGTAATCCCATATTATTCTTCTCAAATTATCATAAAAGCGAAAATCAAATAATTAAATATGGCGACTTAAGTAGAGCCCTCGATTTTTTGTGAAAATAATTCTGCGACAGTTTGTTTCAATGTCTTACGTGCACATAAGAAGCTGTGCTTCATGGTTATTGGCAGAATGTATTAGTGCACAGACGTGGCACATCTGCCTGTGCCAACAGGAACAAGGTTACTGCGACGCCACACGTCTGTGATTTTTGGGTAGAACCCTAGACGCTGGGAGTTAAAAACAGCCAATCACTGACCATGAAGCAGGGCTGCATCTCTGCACATAAGGCATTGAAACAAATTGTTTCATAATTCGTTTCACCAAAAATCATGGACTCCAGCCACAAGCCAAGACCACAGCACCACCAAAATACGTTAGTCTCGGGAACTTAAAGGATGAGCGTTCTCGGAGAGGATCGTGACATCTTGGTCACATTAAGCGCTATCTTTACTGGCTATGATAACAAGGACAATGCCACTTGACAGCTGAGTAGTTTGGTTGAATAGTCCAGGCGGTACTGGATAGCCACGGCGTGTAAGTGGTAGAGAAGGCAGAGTCTCTCACGTACGACACAGCGACAGAAGGTTGGTAGAAGCACGTTCTACACGAGGCCATTGTTCTTCTGGTAGCAGGTCTGTACCGGTACTGCTGATTGTTATCAACTCGTTATGGAGATGAGAGCGAGCAGTAACGACCACAGCGAACAACTGTTGTTGACCAGAGATCAAGGTAACCACCTGCAGTCCCAGCATCCTTGTGTCTCTTGCGCCCACTGCACCACCCACTTCCGCACTAGTACCACCCTACATACCCTACGTGTGTGTGAGATAGAAAATAAACGGCCGCTGACCGGCGTATGTAATATATTATCGTCTCTCCGCGCAAGTCACTCAGCTGGCGTGCAGTTACTCACTATTATCCTTTATACAGTAAGACTTCAAGAGGTGACCAATTATTTTTGTGAGCAGCATTATTTAAGGTCTAACGCTTGTTTCTATTACTGTGTTTTCCAGACCCGGTTGTTATTTTCTGAAATTCATATTTGGCCATTTTGAGTGTACCAAAAATTATGTTTCTAATAAACTTGCAGAATTGCGACAAAGTTTGAAGTGTATCTTCTTTTCGTAAATACGTAAATGTAATTCGCGCTAAACAGTTAGGTAAAAAAACAATACTCGCAACTCGCTGCAGCGCATTTGAAGCAAAGGTAGGGAGCGTAATTTAGGCATATGAAAATATATTCGAAAAAAGATAATGTGATTTTCATAACGTGAAGTCAGTCAATGCAAGTTTCACCAGGCATTGAAGCAAATGATAAACCTGATATGTTGCAGAAACCACTTTATTTATTTTTTAAGTTTCGTCAGTGAACGCCTGAGAAAATCTACATTTGACAAAACTAAAATATAAATAAATTAATTAAATAAGAATTAAAAATTAAAAAAATACATTTGTTATTATATTCATGGTTGTCTTAAGTCTTGCCAGTAAATAAAACTTCGAAAAAAAAAAAAAACATCTACAACAGCTTGTTGAGGCATCAAAATACAATTTGATGTAGCGATCATTTTGTTAAACATGTGTTTGGTGTTGTTCGAAGATTATTTTGTATCAGATGAATCTTTTTACTGCCGTATTCCAAAACAAAAGCTTTGCATTTGCATGCGCTCCGAGTCAGTCAGCAAAGACTGTGCCGATGAAAAAATAGAATATGTATGAAGATAAAACAAGATTACATACGTTAAAGATTTAATTATCATAGGTGATAAGCTGTTTGTACATTCTGCCTAAGGAACATCTTTCATAGCAACGTGAAGTCATATAGCTTTTGTACAGTATTTGTACTGTGCAACCTTAGGTTTGGATGAACAGAGGAGTCGTTGATCAGCACACAGAAAATTCTCTGATACAAAACCGAGGATGAAAACCCTCTTACATAGGTTGTTTCCACATCAATGACTACATAATTATTCTAAGTAGTTTATTAGAATTGCTATTGGACATGCAAAGAGAAAAGGATAGTTGATTATTTATTTTGAAGGAAACCTCTTAAACTTTGGTGCAGGGAATTTAATGATGACATTTGAAACAAAGGTATAAAAGGAACCCATATTTGACTATCTCATAGAACACAATCTAAACGAAGGATACGCTTCATACAAGTACTAATCCATTAGATGTGAATGTTTCAGTTTACGGACCATTAACATATGGTCTCATTCTTCTGATACAGTTTCACAGCTCTTAGCCTCGCCAACGTGTATTTTCTGACTGAGATAGGCAAGATAGTAACAAGAATAACGGTTGACCATTTCACCGAAAAAGTTAGGGAGAAGCGAGATTAGGCAATATTAGCCCGCCATATTCATAGACGGCGTGTGTTCTTACTGGAATGTTTGCTCAATGAACAATATAATGCTAGTTTAATGTCTCCAAAATCTGTATTTTATACCAGAAATGATGCCTATCAAATTTATGCTGTAGAAAAGGAAGAATGACATCGTAGTTGAGTCATAATGGTAGTATCTTAATGAACGTAAGAATATACTGAGCAACTCTTTCCTAAATTTGAATATATTTTGTCAATGATCATGAATGCCCAGTATGTTATCAGAATCGTGTTGTAATTCGTAGTTAACCACTGCCAGATTACTTTTAGTACATAGTTGGGTTGTAGAATTGAAGATCGAGAAAATTTTCTGTCAGTTAAATGCCACCTTCCACCCGCACCGGAAGCCGTATTAATGTTGCAGTTACGAAAAAAAAAAATTTAATTTCCTCCAGAATTTCCAACACAATAGCTTTTGTCTGGAAATGTTATTGATTTTATTGTCATTAAAATATAACTATTTTTGCTACAACTATGGGACCCAATTTTTCATGCATCGCATCATGGTAACGATAGATAAGAAGAAATTCAAGTTTTCACTCATCTTCAAATAATGCTCAACAGCTTCTCACTGAAATATGGGCATTAACACGCACAAAACGTAAGAGTCAAGGATTTTTGAACAATTCCCACGATGCAATTAGGTGAACGTTGGCATGAAGTGAGAATATCTTCCGTGTTGCCTTATCTCCTCATGCTGGAAGAAGTATTTCCAGGAACACATTGCGGAACCAGGCCAGGTCCGCTGGAGGCAATATCTTTGGAGATTTTTGGTTTTTCCGATTGTTAGGTGCTCTCTCTAGAGAGTTTATGAGATATTAGCTCTTAGCTAAGGACATGGTTATGAGGCGACAATAATTTTCCACCAGTTGGTTTCGTGGTCAGTGATAGGTTGATGTAACTCTCATTCGTCTGAGGATTCTACTGATAAATCACAAACATGTGTCATATTGACCTTATCCTGATTGGTGCAGTCAAATGAGCACGTCAGGCACTCAAACAAAATGGGAAAAAATATTTTTGTGACCAACTCGTGGTTCTAATCATAGTCAACGCACACAAGGAACCAATGGCGTGCAGAGTTTTTACTGTAGTCTTGTTGCTATCAGACATTCTCGTTACAACGCCAGTTACCGCCGCTTTCGCCTACACGAAATAAGCGTTAGAAAGACAGTAGTAAGAGAGGAGCTACCATTCCGTCACGAAAACATTGTTAGGGTCGCCGTCTACCTATATATATTTCTCTCGTAGAAGAGCAGCAAGGACGATCCTTGTACGCAAGTCACACATCATAGCCTCAACTAGCAAGAATGTGCGTTCATTTAGCTGAAGTATCGCCTGTAACAGACTTAGTGGTGACCGTATATTATGAGGCATAGAAATGAGTAAAGTGGAATGCTGCTTGTCCGTTTGTTGCTTTAAATATCCGTTAACAGATTTTCCTTATAACTTAGAGAAATACGAAGGTCTAGGCTTTTTCCAACTTCAAATAAGGAACATTACAACACGTGTGATGGAACCTACCAGAATGACATAAAATATTCTTAACTGCTTTACTTACGAAGATGAAATTCCGAAATGTAGGCTACACTTACCAAATGACGAGATATATGACTGAAGTTCTTTTCATTGTAAGACTGCATATACAGCAGTATCATAGCTCAAGATTGTTAATGTCATCATTATTAAATTACCAACACACCCTCACTTCTACATCCCAGTATTCTCGGATTTGACAATAGCAGGAGGTTAATTCTTTTGATGTTAATCTTACCGTTTAAATGAATATGTTATAAAAAAAATTGGGATTTTACGTCTCATCGTCAGCGAGATCATTACGTACAGTTGCACAACGTTATGGAAGGACAGGAAATAGGAGAGGAGTCGGCTATGGCCTGCGATTTTGGAAACCGTGGAAGACCAAAATCAGGATGGCCAGAGCCGTGTAGTCGTGTATCAAACCCGAGTCCTTCCGAATTTTAGTCCCAATAAGTTACCGTTGAACCACTTTGCTCGGTTAAAAAAAAGTAACGCAGGTTTGCCGTGCCTTTGTACATTATACATACGTCTTTACAATGGTTTTGCTTTCCTTGAATTATATATATCCCAATGAATCATTCGTTACTTTCATATTAAATAAAATATCACATACACTTTATACGAAGTGTAAAGTTTGTCCTGCCATACATTTTACCGTTTACTGAGGTTTGCCGTTATCTAGTTACATCTCGCTCCAACGCTTTATGAATGCGTGAGAACTAATTAGGGTTCTTCGCAAGTCAACACCACCATATTTTCAACTTCCTTGACGACTAATTTTCAGGGGCACGTTAGCTACGAAGATAAAGACGCACTTAATTTCTTCGCATACATTTTTTTATGTATATTTACTTGCACAGAAGGGAAAAAATGCAAGCGTGGTTAGTAATTTGGGGGTTATTTTCCAGCGATGAACAGAAGTTTCTCTCGCGGGCTGCTGTAATTAATTGCTCTTGACGCATGAGAAGCGCTGCGTGTGTAAGATGGCTTGTGAAGACTGCCGCTAGGCTAGCAGGCAGAGCTTCCCCGCGGCGGGGTCAACGAATGTGTGGGATGTCTGGCAGGTGGTAGAACTGGCTCCCGGCTTACACACCCAGTATGAAAGCAGTAGAACGAGTGTTTATTAGCTACCGTTAAGCAGCGTTTCTACTTAGACCTGAGCAAGCGGCCAACAGACATACTTTTGGAGCGACGGTTGTGCGTGTAATCTTCTGATAAGGTTCTCGAAAATTTTCTTTTACTTGAAAAACATATATTATTTTGTTAAGTTGACTAGACTCTTATGTTTGTCGTTCATTCTATGTTTTTAAAACGGCGGCCATTTGTTTATGTTTTTAGCACATTATATAATAGGATCCTATGAAAGAAAATGTTTTACCCGATTTTAACGAATTTGGTAAGCATATAGCACTTATTATGTTGAGTTGATGTATAGGTTTTTTTTTCATACCGTGTTTGTAATTTCCGAAAACGATGCTGTTTGAACATATTTGGTCACATGAGATATCTAAGGAACAATTTTCAGAACTACTTCATACTCGCTACACACATCTTACTTAGGAAGGTGGTTTGAATTTTACATTTTTGTTCATACCATGTTCGTATTTTCCAAAATGTTCGCCATTTGAATTTACTATTAGGCCAACTGTGTGATATGTGAAAGGGGCTTTTTTTTTATTTCACTAAACTCAATATTAATTTGGTACTTAGTAAGTTAATTTGGCGTTTATTTGTTAAGTTATGCCGTGTTGATACAATTGAAATGGTGACAATTTAAATGTTACTGATCATACGCGATATCCGGAAAAAACTTTTCAGGACTCCCCAGACTTGGTAACTTACACATAGATCTTAGTAAAATTACACGTCTTTTATGAATTTTGTTCATGCAGTGTTAAGAAATTAAAAAAAAAATACATTGTTAGTTATCTGGGTGATAAATTAATCAGAATTTGATCTAATTCGTTACGAGCATTTTACCTAATACAACGGTTTCAGTTCTATGTATTTAACTTCTTCGCGTTTTCAGTTTTTAAAGATTTCTGTCCTTCATTTCCTTTTGTTCATATTAAATGTACGAGGACCATTTTCCAAAGTTTCTTTAGACTCAGTACATATTTAGTACTAATTAGGTTACGTAAATTTAAAGTTGTTGGTTCACGTTGTGTTTAGTAATATATGTCACCCAATTTCGAAGATTTTACGATGTGAATACATCACATTTAATACACGTATGTCAAGAGCTGCAGTACCGATATTAAGCTAATCAAATAATTATACACTTTACTATACAACTTAATTTAACGAGTCCTTATCATTGTTGGTCCAACATGATAGAAGATAGCAAAAGAATAAATATATTGTCATGTAATGTTTCTAGATGTACGTAAATAGTTGAGTGAGTGAGTGAGAGATTTTGGCCAGCGCTTAACGTCGAGGTCTTTAGTGCTGGTGAGGGGTGACATGAGGTGAGTATGGAGCAGTGCCGGAATGAACGGGCGGGGGAAACGGGAGATCCCCGAGAAAACCCGCCGATCAGTGGCATCGTCCGGCACGATTCCCACATGCGAAAATCCGGGGACCGACCCCGCCGGGAATCAAACCCGGATCGCTTTTGTGGGAGACGAGAGGTCTGACCCCTCGGCCACCGCGACCCTCGTAAACAGTTTAAACTTACAATGTTTATTTACACACATTTTGAGGAAAGTGCGCTTATTAGTTAGGCTGGTAACTTCTCGTTTTCCGAGTTTATCAGCTCATGTTTAGATGCAAAGGTGGTTTAGCGACCACCGGAAGTGAGATTCTTCTGTACCAAAATTGATTAAACCATGTCCATATATATTTATGCTGAATTCAGGTTGCTGATCTGTATTTTCTCACAGTTAAATTTTATTTGAAACAAACGGCTGTCTTTAAATGCTCAATTTATCGTGGTATTCTATACATCAATGTTCTTAAAACTCTTAAGAATCTCTAGAGAGGCCCACAGTAGTTAATACGTCCCCGGCCACACTTTAACGTGGTTAGAATATGATGCATGAACATACACAAGAAAGAGAACACAGGTGTCACAAATACATACGTTTGTCTTAAATTAGCTGGATCCTCCTACCTTAACACGTGGCTGTGTGGGCATATATTGTGTGTCGGAGACATAGAAACGCGATCAGTTAGGACGACACAATACGCTCACCCCGCCTCACCCTAGACTCTAGGTGCAAGTCACTCAACTAGCGTGCAGTCTTCTCACACACTACTAACCTCTATGAGATATTCATTGGTGACATCCGTTGTATATGCTGTATTATCAAAGATAAAGGCGTATTTCACACGCCTATACATCTGCGCAGAAGTATCCATACTTAAAATAAGATCGCAAAACCATCACCTTTGAACATTTTCAGCAACTAGGAAATATTCTCTAATGAGTACTGGTGACCCTGAAATGGGTGCATGCATGTGTAACGTACTTGAAACGCTATTCCTAAGTAGACATAACTCATGCGCGATGAGAAGTTTACGAATAATCTGTCAACGACTGAAGCTCTACTACGCTTGCTGGACTGGATAGGCGGCCACCTTAAGAGGACACGGGCCGAAAGCATAATTTTAAAATTGTATGTTTTTCGAAGCCAATTTACTGAAATCAATAAACAGCAACACTAGAAAGTAAATTTTTCCAAGTTTCTAAGCAAAAATGTTTCTTGAGTAATGAATTTCAGAAGAATATCTGTGACGCCAAAATATCGTACATATAATTGCGGTGCTAAAAATCTCGGTTTAACCAATGTATTATTTTGAGTAAATTTTTGCTAGTAAAGTTGTTTAATATCATTACCTAGAATTGTTGATCAATAGTTGTTCCATGTTCACTTTAAAAAACGTGTATATTTAAGCAGTGTTTTAGTGTTTGTTTATGTAGCACACAGTCTTAACTCAAGTGCCTATACTGCGAGGACCGTCAGCTGGGAAGAGTCGGCCTGTCGTATTGGCAGCACTGGTAGGGCACCTCGCGGGACTGCCTCTTCCCCTCACACTGGAAATGTCCCAGATTTTACAACCCGTGACGCGTCTCCCGCCAGCATGTGTGTGCTAGGGTTGTAGAGGAGAGTGGATGTCTTGCATTCCTGTGTCAGCTCGTAAATCTGTCCCTGCAGCAATGTGATGCTGGACTCCAGCACTGCCTGCTGCTTCCACTGCAGTCTTACCACCAGAGTATCTTTACAACCACTATACCTGCTACACCCACCACACCATTACACGTCTCTCCAACAACAATCAACTTCCTGTCAAATATGCAGGACGTACAGAAACAACCGTATAATATGAACACTAGGTGAATCCTGGAATAAATTGGAGACGAAAACGTAAGTGGAAAAATATTATACGACGACATTTTACGTGCACAATGTGGTAACACTGCGCGGAGCTTGCGCTCCGCGTCAAGTTATTATTTCATGTATGTTACGTCAAGTAAACGTTGAACCATGTTTAGACTGCTCGGGATTTGAACCCGCACCCATAATATGCAGCCAGAACAGTAGTAGCAAGATAAGTAATATGTCTGTGGAGCGCAAGAGGGGACTAACTACACTGCTGTGTTGCCATATTGTGCATATAAAATGTCAACGTACAACATTTTACCATTAACTTAGTCTGCAAAATAGCCCAATACTTGCGTGGTGTACTAGTATTACTTTGTTTCTGGACATCCCTGTATAGGCAGAGTGCTGGTCGAGCTGCGCAGTAGCAAATATCCTGTTACAAACATATATATGTTGTTCCTACGATCACATGACCCCTACAGCTGATGTTTATACGTGGCTTGTATTTGTTTACTGTTTTGTGAGGAACTTTCCGAATTTGAAATATCGCTCTCGATAGTGTTGCTTTGCATGGTCTTTCAGTATCTGTTATACGGATTGTAAACAAAATAAGGGAATATTAAAATACTACGAACCTTATTATTTATCAAATACAGGCAACAGCGACCAGGCATAAAGACCATTGTAAATAAGTAGTCAAGTGAATACACGTGAATTTTCTCATTTGATGCTACAGCAGATACATAGACTGCTGTAAAATACCTATGGTTCTCTGTACATTCGCTTTTACAAGTAGATTACTTCTTATATTTGCCAGTAATACACCTCGTGGAGAGGTACACGCTTAGACATGATGCGGTGTTGAAAGTCTGTCCATTCTTACATTTAAATTCAGGAAAGGTTCCTCAAAAACTTTTCTCTTAGAAAATTCTGAAAGTTCCATAGAACTTGAATGTTTTGAAAGCCACGAAGTCTTGTGTATTCTTTCCGATACTTTCAATGAATTAGCTCTCATTTTGGCTTTTTATATGGCAGTTATTCACTGTGACAGGGGAGCCGCCATGGCCGCTGATCGGCGGGTTTTCTCGGGGATCTCCCGTTTCTCCCGCCCTCTCATTCCGGCGCTGCTCCATACATCATGTCACCCCTACCAGCGCTAAAGACCTCTATGTTAAGCGCTGACCAAAATCTCTCACTCATTCACTCACTTCACTGTGACAGTACAGAAATGTGATAACTTTTGAGAACAATCCTCTTAGAATTTTATATTTAATAATGTATACGGAAATAAGTCACTTGAAGGCAAACAGAATGTTTGCTGTAATATGGCGTCGCACAAGCTGCCTACCCCCCAGGCCATTGTTGCTACAATTGTAATCTTTGGGTGCGTTTTACATGAAAACTGCGGATCCTAGATAGTTGCAACAAGAGTCCCTTTTGTCTTGCTGATTAATTACAGTGACTACAAACATCACTTTTCGGCCACAGTAACCATATTGTACGCAACAACATAGTGGAAACCGTTATTTATCACATACGGTTTATGACGATGGCGGAGGGAAGGAGGGTTGTGACGCGTCATAACTTAATTTTTTTAACTTATTTAGGTTTACTTACTTATAACACCACATTTTGTTCCTCTAACGCAAGTACTTATCATAATATCCTACAAAATATGCTTTTCGGACTTAACCTTTGGGGGCTTTTGCAGTCCTTCTTATTTGTGATGGTAGAAGGTTGTCACATATCAAATTTCTTTTTTCACGTCAGCAATCTTCTGGAAAATTTTGGTAGCATATTTTATGATACACGTATATATATATATATATATATATATATATATATATATATATATATATATATATATAGAGAGAGAGAGAGAGAGAGAGAGATTACTTTTAAAATTATCTACGTGGCTCGCTAAATAACCAATTAATTCTGTAAGAGAACTTTATTAGCGTCTTGCAGAAAGACGCACAACAAGAAAGTTCACAGATATTTGAATATACTATACTAGCTGTCCTATTGCGGCTTCGCCCGTGTGTACTATAGACAAGAGTAATTAACTTTTAATTACGTATTAATTGATAGTATTATTATATTCTCTGTATATCTTTAGGCTTAAAAGAACAAATATAAACAGCTTAACCCGGTCCACGTCGCTAGGCGTGTTAATTGCAGAGCATCTTTGCTTTTAATTCATCTTTGTTTTAATATATAAAACGAAGTATCATGGCACGCTAACTCACTCACTCATCAACGCACAGCCCAGACCGCTGAACCTAGATAAATGAAATTTTGAGGGAAGCTTCTCCTTGCCAAGTAGACACCCATTAAGAATGGATTTTTCGAAATTCGATAATTAATGGGGTGAAAAGGAGTGAAATTCGTTTTCAAAGAATCCCTGATATCTCATTAACCGGGAAAGACATCATAACTTTTTTAACTTCAAAATAAAGCCCAAACAAATGCAAATTTTCGAATTTGCGAAATTCGAAAATTAGGCGGGTTAAAAGCCTTAAATTGTATTTTTCATTAATCCATAATTTATCTTAAACAATTTAAGATAGTGAGGTGATGTTTTCTTTAAATTTATGCTTAAGTAAGTAACTGAAAAGATTTTTATAATTTTTCGAAACTCGTCCTTAAAAGCTCTTAAAAAATTAAACATGTGTTTTAATTAATCCCACTTATCCCCTAAACCAGTAGAAATATTGAAATAATATTTGCTTTAAAATAAATCTTTCGTAAATATATATATATAAAAATATTTCAGTATTTTTCGACATTCGTCCTTAAAAGTTGTTTAAAAAAAATAAAATGTGTTTAGGAGATAACTGGGATTAATTAAAACATACGTAAAATTTTTTTAAAAGCTTTTAAGGATGAGTTTAGAAAAATTATAAAAAACTTTTCAGTTATTTACTTAAGCATCATTTTAAAGAAAACATCGCCTCACTATCTTAAATGGTTTAGGAGAAATGACGGATTAATGAAAAACACATTTTACGGCTTTTCACCACCTTAATTTTCGAATTTCGCAAATTCGAAAATTTGCATTTGTTTGGGCAATATTTTGAAGTTAAAAAAGTCATGATATCTTTTCCGGTTAATGAGATGTCAGGGATTCTTTGAAAACACAATTCACCCCTTTTCAACCCCTAAATTATCGAATTTCGAAAAATACAAAATTAGTGGGTGCTTACGGGGCAAGAGGAAGCTTCCCTAAAAATGTCATGGTTCTAGGTCCAGCGGTTTGGGCTGTGCGTTGATGAGTGAGTGAGTGTGTCAGTCAGGCCAGTTTATTTTATATATTAAGATTTAGTGTTTACGTCAAGGAAGATATAAACTACGAACATTAAAGGTTTTATCAGTCTAAACCGAAATTTTCATATAGTTTTATTTGAAAGAGAGATATTTCTCTAGAGAAGCATTGCCAACTGTCGTCACAATTTCTGCACTAAAGCAAAATTTTGCGTCGACGCAAAAGATGACAACGCTCTCAAACGAGAACGGTAATGGACACAAAAAAAGCTATTTAAATAATGATGCAGTGTAAAGTTGAGCTAATGAACCAAACTAGCCTCGCTGAGTCATAACAGGCCTGCTGGTCTTACTGACTTTGCTCTGCATCACCTTATACACCTTGCAGTGAGAGTATGTAGATGCTTGCATTGGCCAAAGTCATACAACTGCCAAGTGCCAGAGTGTTTGCGTCTGAAGCTTACGAATAACAGTAAAGGTCATAACAAATGAATGATGTAAGAGAACCCCGTTGTTGTATTCAGTATCTATAGCTGTTGTACTTGTACTATACATAAAGTTGTTTATTCATTTGAATTATTGACCTGCGTTACATGAAAGATCCAAAGTTAAGGAGTCCGTCTGGACTGATTTTATGTAAGAAAAAAATTGTTAAGAAATGCATGCCTGCTACGTGTACGAGTCCCGCATGCATTTTCTACTATCTACCTTTCTTCTTGATAGTCGGTTATCTTTTCTTGGAACCGTCGTCGAAAAGTTAGGTGTTTAAGAGTGTATAATTTGTTATTGAGATAATTTGAAAGTGACGTACGGTAAGTATATAATTCAAAGAACTAAGCGTACATCGCAATAGTCCAAAAGTGTGAATAGATGAAGTTTAAATTTTAAATGTTGATTACTATATAATTTTGATAAGCATGTTAAAATATTAAAATATAAGTCCCTTAATTTTATTTACATTAGTAACCTATGGCCTCCATAATATTCAAACTGTCAAAAAAAACTAATAGGTTATAGTAGAGCAAGTTGTTATATAGTACTGTAACCAACACAATCTGAAATTGTAGATTTAAAGGTATCGACAGCTAAATACATTTTTACGGAGATTAAAATCAAACCTTAATTCACTGCATAAATGTGTAATATTTATACAATTATATTAACATTAACAATATATGAAAATAAGTTGAAATAATTTGTTCGCGTGGACAATTTGACGGTAAACATCAATGTCAGAAGGTGGAAGGAGAGACGTATTGTTCTACGCATGTTACTGTATCCTGCAGGTTAAATGCAGTATAGGAACACGTGACAGTAGTAAAGTTCCGGGTCGCTGAACCTCCCGTGCTACAAGCCAAACAACTTAGCTAGTTCTATCAAACACTCACATCTCACTGGGACATTCCTCCACCACGATGTGCTGCTCTCTGCGAGGAACACGTGTCTAACGACTACTGACAACATGACGACATGACACATGAAAGTACACAATGAACATTATCTTGTATGGTATGGTAAGTGATAAAACTCTGTAAAGTGAACGAATTCGTTAGTAGAACTATTATATAAAACAATTTAGGCTGAATAGTGTTACTTATATTTAGAGCAAACGAAATATTTGGTTGTGGTTCGATATTTGCGATAGTAAGAATTTTCTGTATAACGTTTTAAGAATCATAACTGCAGTAATTATTGTTATATACTGAAAGAAAATATTGCTGTTTTTTACAATACCCCTGTTAAAATGTAGACAACAGACCAGTTTAGCTGGCGGTATTATGTAGCTATTCCTATAACTATTTGTTCTGTAGAAGGATCACAGAGCATCTTTTTTTTATAAAACATACTGTTATTGTTATTTCAACACAACAAATTGTTGTAGGAACATTCCA
Source organism: Medauroidea extradentata (assembly GCA_003012365.1). Lineage (NCBI taxonomy): Eukaryota > Metazoa > Arthropoda > Insecta > Phasmatodea > Phasmatidae > Medauroidea > Medauroidea extradentata. The sequence continues at coordinate 17,340 of PNEQ01094637.1, forward strand.
AATTTCGTCGAATATAATACATTACCGACAACCTGGCTAGTTTAACAGAAGTATGATGACTACAATACTTTACATTCAGTAAAAAACATTTAATTAATTAATTTAATTGGACTTAACGTCTCGTTGACAGCGAAGCCAATAGAGACAGTAACTCAGAATTTTACACACTGGCCGGATTTGAGATAGTAATCGGCCATTGCCAATATAAAAGTATTATCCCTGCATTCACAAGGACCGATTTCGATTAACCATGAAAAGCAGAAATCAGGATGACCAGAGCTAGGATTCAAGCCCCGAACCCGAATACTAACACAACGTGGTATCATTTTACAACCACCACATTAGGTGTAAGAAGGTAATTGCTACATCGTAATGTTAATATACTTAAAATTATTAAAATAATTATAATTAATATTATTTATATTTATCGAAAGGTTATGGACGAAATAAATTAAATTTGTAATTTGTAACAGTGTACCGCAATGAAGTATCCATTGTTATAACTTTTATTTTGCACCAAATTGGTAACTTGACTGCGTTTGTAGTACACGCAACATTGTAAAACAAGCTACAAAAGTAATTAGTTAAGAAATTTGACTGCGTAGCAGTTACTTAACTTCAAGCAACCTAATTTTGTCTAGTCAATAAATTGTTCTGCTAGTAGGACAATGTAATACTAAAATCACAATTGTTTCAAAAGTTACCAATATTTCTATAATAGAAGCAGTAATAACAGAATTTGGGAGCAAATTAAAGTTTCTCAACGGCCTACTATAAAATATTCACAACAAATGTTCAATAACGTACCATTTTAAAAGACTGCCCTATACCCAAATTTATAAAAATGTTCACACACCTAAAATTACTATTCAATCGGAGAGTAACAAAAAACAATATAGTTGAGAATTTATTTGACAATATTACAAATTCAAGATCTCAACTGCTAGTATTTCTGAAACACTTGCTACACTAAACATGTTTACCTCACATGTATTGAATTGATGATTTCGAAGTAACTGAGGAAAAAATAGCAAATACTGTAATATTGAAAGAAGTTGCTAATTAATTTGAGTAAATACAATATAAATAAGAATATTTATACGATGTAAATTGTTACATTGTTGCAGTTAATGCGCCGGTCGTGGAGTGATTTACTAATATTATAGTATTTTTCAAAGAACGCATATTTACGCATTCCACCATTTTACTGCGGATTTCATACGTTGCAATAAATAAATGTTCAGTGTTACATCAATGTGTAGACAATACGAAAAATATGTATTTGTGCAAAAGAAGTTAACGAGTTTATACTTTCATGAATGTGTACGTCGTATGCATGTACATACGTACGTATGTATGTACGCATGCATATATGTATATATGTATGTGTATATATGAACGTATGTATGCACGCATGTATGCACATACGTACGTATGTACGCATGTATGCACATACGTACACATGTACGAATGTACGTATGTATGTATGTACATGTTCACGTATGTACGCATGAATATATGTACGTTTGTACGTATGTATGTATGTTTGTACGTATGTATGTACGTTTGTACGTATGTATGTGTGTATATACATACATATACATACATATATACACATATATAGACATACAAAAACAGGAGGATGCAGTTTCGATTCTTGGTCCGGCCATTCGGATTTCAGTTTCCCACGATTCCCCTGCTAAACCATTCTAGTGAAATCTGGGATGGTTCCTTGCTATATGCACTGGCCGATACCTTTTTATTTTCCATGTATACTTTTGCCAACTCTTGTAAGTTGTTATAGGGCACACAACACTCCGTAAAAAGCTATAACATTATTACATATATGGCTTTAGTAGCTTAGATGTCCTTTAGTTGTTTAAACAGGCGATTAGACCATATTGAAGAACGTCGCTAATTCTGTGCAGAGCTCTCCGGAGACTTGATTATTATGTTTATACGCTTACACAAAGCAGTTATTAGTTGCGTCACTGTGGCACTTCAGAAACATTTCGCGATTGTAGTAAACGATCCGAACAAAGTGACTGGATTTGTTTTTATGGACATACTCCATTGCGAAATAAATGACTGTCACAAGAAAACTAACAGTAAAAATAAGACAAGAAAACATAAAAAGCAGAGTATGCTTTAGTCATCAGGATACATACACAACATGAAATTCCAAAACTGGAATATGGTCAGATAAAACAAGGAAAAACAGAAAATAAAAGAAATAACAAAAATATAAAAAACCTAAGTTGACATGCGACACAACGATGAGACGATGACGCATGTCAACTTAGGTTTTTTATATTTTTGTTATTTCTTTTATTTTCTGTTTTTCCTTGTTTTATCTGACCATATTCCAGTTTTGGAATTTCATGTGTATGTATCCTGATGACTAAAGCATACTCTACTTTTTATGTTTTCTTGTCTTATTTTTACTGTTAGTTTTCTTGTGACAGTCATTTATTTCGCAATGGAGTATTTCCATACAAACAAATCCAGTCATGAACTCCCATTGCACAGTTCTTTCAAAGATCAGATCCGAACAAAGACATATGTACGCTAAAATTAGTTTGCAGTTGTTGTTTGTTGCAATAGACCACGGCAAACTTATATTCTGTAGCAAGTCTGCAAGGAAACAAAAGATGGGAACGCCATGCTGTTTTACTGTGAGGTAACTGGACGGTATAGGGGCAGCAGTAATAAGACAGACTGATGATAATAATAGTAGAGCACACACATTACAGTGGAGAGTGAAGATATTTCGGTATGTGCTTAACACCCAGGTCAAGCGCTGGAGGAGGTAACATTGTATGGAGTGGCGCCGGAGTAAAGGGGTGGGAGAAACGGGAGATCCACGAGAAAACCCGCCGACTAGCGGCATCGTCCGGCATAGGAATCGAACCCGGCTTGCCTTGGTTGGAGGCGAAGCTGTGCAAAGAAAGAAACATATTGTTGTAGGTACTGTACTTATGTTCAAATAGGGACTATAGTACAGTTTGGTTCTCGGTACTGTTTGGATTCCGCTACAACAGTTTGCGGACAAAGCAGAGAGCATGATTTTTTTTTTTTTTTTTTTTTTTTTTACAATTCATTATGACGTTTCTACAGAACATATTACTGTAGGAACAATCCAGATATTTCCTACAACAAAACTTCTGTTTTCCCTAGTTTAAGATTCCACTATTCCTTTTATGTACCAGTTCTAGCTTTTCCAGTTGTGGTATTAGTTTTGCAGTGTGTGTATATATAAATAATTAAATAAATAAATATATATATTTAATGTGTTCAGGTATTACCAGTCTTATGTAGATGTTCTATGCCAATTTTGCGCTAAATTTGCGTTACTTGTATAATGCAATTCGTAAACAGTAAGAGAAAAAACATTAGTACACAATTTTTTTCACACTAATTGTTTACACATAGAATTTAAAGCAATATAGCAAATTTAGCGCAAAAATGTTAAAGTATATGTACATTAAATGGGTTAACTTATACCTAATAACATTTTTTATTTAAACTGCAAAACAAATATTACGGCTGAAAAACAAATAATTTGTACATCATGGGTATAGTTGAATCTTAACGGAAGCATGATGCCTGCAACAATACTTCTCTTCCGCACAGCTCGTACCGCGCAGACATCCCCAGACGTACAGTTCTGGCCAACAATAAGTCGCTACTACTCGCGGCCTTCCTAGCTGATTAGCTCACAAACACCCTGCCATGTATGGATGGAGTTATTTCCAAACACTCATGTGAGGAAGTAATTTACTGATCATTGCAATATTCTTGCCTCCGTGTAATTTCAGCAGATAGCGAGGACTTGAAAGATTCTTTATGGCACCGTTGCATCACTGATGGACGGGCAGTGGTTGTAGTAGATACTGGGTCTTGGTCGTTCCTGTACCTGCCTGATTCCAACTAGTAAAGTTATCACGTGTTGTTTATGTAAGTCTTCCTGGCTGAGCGTGATTTTAAACGGTTTAATGCTACAGTCAGGAGGGGTAACTGTACATTTTCAAGATAACTTCGTACCAGATATTTTTATTTACAAAATACTTTGTGGCCTTCAACCATAAGGGCGCGGTATACCGCAATTTTCGTCACCATTTTTTTATTTTTTATTTGTACCAGCTATTTTTTTCTTATTTTAGACACAAAATGTGACTAAATTTGGTTCTAATGAAATTTTTTTATCTCTCATCGTTTTCACGTAATGGCTTGTTAAAATCATATTTTGCATGTTTCCGTTTTAAGGACTATACTAAAACCAACTGATATACCAAACTAAAAAAAAAATCACAATAGATAAAGACGTTGCAGGCTACAGTGTCATGCTCATAAAAATAAAGAATAACACTTATTTGTATTTAAAAATTTTTTTTTTTATTTTTAAAATTTTAATTTTCAGTTTACAGCATTTTTAAAAATATAAATAAGTATTATTCTTAATTTTTTATTGGCTATGAAATCACCCTAGGTCTGAACAACCTGTTGCTAGGCTGAATAGCCTTCTACCCAAGCAAGAAAGAAGTCTTCGACAGGTAATATGCGTTGGCTTGCTACCACTATGACCAATGTGTATTGTAATTCTAATACATTAATGCCGCAAATAGGTGAAATAATTGTTCCTAATTATAGAAGCATGCAATTCGGATACACGTAGAAAAGTTCAATTTTCTCTTTTGAAACACTTGGAAAACATGTTTACAATAATGAAAAGTAGTACAGGCTGTTCACTATGAACTGAGCACTCAACAGAACTTGTAAATAATTTAAAATATGTTTAATTGGGCCAATATAAGTTAACTTTCAAAAGTGTTGGAACGTTTCCACTGGTTTTTAGTTACATGGAAGTTTTCGTATTAAAAATAGTAACGATGGATTTAAAACCGCTGAAAGAAAACTTTACGCAGTGCTCACTTTATCGTGAATGGCCTGTAAGTTTTATTTCTTTGTTAGTGTATACATTCATGTTTAATCCTTTGTTTATGTATTGTAATGGAACACCAGCATTATCAGTTCATCCATTTGTTATGCATAACTTACATTAATTTTTTACTAAGTAACATGCAGAAACTTATATATATATATATATATATATATATATATATATATATATATGTGTGTGTGTGTGTGTGTGTGTGTGTGTGTTTATATCAATTTCGGAGGATTTATTTTATGAAATTTCTAACATTTTGTATACTGATATCGTGAATCGATTTCCATAAAAAAATTAATACTCTTTTTGTATTAACCACTTTAGACTCACTCAGTTGAGAGATTGCCTCAGCTTCAAAGAATGGTACAATGTTAGATAGAGTTTAATAACTTGCCTACAAAAATTGATTTATGTGCTAAAAGTGTATGTTATGAAGGAGACAATTTGTCAATCGGTTTACCTTTCTGACTAAACAGGTTATTTCTTGTCTCATTGACAATTCATCGGCCATACAGCAAAACTATGAATCTCTATAATGGTTTCAGCATTTATTGTACAGTTTGCTGTTTGTCAGTAAGTACACAAAAAATCAGCTGTGATATCTTTATATGCATTTTAGGTGTTCCATATAGTCCTTTTATCTATGTCTTCAAAGACGGATACAGTGTCACGCCCAGTTACTGCTAGAATAAATGGTAACCCAGTAGAGCGATCGCGACCTAAAAATTTCGCTGTATATGAGGCAAAGACCTGGTAACTCTACCCAACTCTTAAAGCAACCCATAGTTCTTCGATGTTTAGAAGTTGTTGTGATGTGATGGCAAGTACTGTGTCTAAAGTGCTTATTTCGGCTTTCCAATAACCTTGCTGAACAGCACTTGAGTAGGATACGAGTGCCTGATCTTCGTGTGTGCATGCAACCAGATCTAATGTATATTGACGATTTATAGTAAGCACTTTGGTGTCATTTGCAGTAGCCGTCTCTCTCTGTACATAATTGCCGCTAAGGATATAGCCTAGGAAGTGAACAAAAGAGTTTTATTAATCCGGAGAAACTCTTACCAGTGTTTAGGAAGTGGACTTCCTGGTTTTCGAACACCTTTTCCTCTTTTGCTGCATGTCTGACTCTTCAAGCAGTTAGGCAAGTCTGCGTCACAGATTATGTATAACAACTTACATATTCAAACAGGGATTTTATGTAGGATACGAAGACTGTACTTGCGTAACCTTCAAATGTTTTAGCAGATCCTGGTCGCAGCATGTTGACAATTGTAGCGCCGTCAGTGATGGCAATTTGTGCTGTTGGTTTGGTATTGTAGCGTTTTTTCATGTGTAAATTCTTCAGTCAAATCAATAAATTTTTTTTCGTTATTAGACTTTCAAACGTTGACAGTGCTGATGGACAGGCTTTGTTGCTGTCTGCATCATGATTTCCTCAAAGCTAATCCAACGTTTATGTATTAACATCACTTCCTCGACCTTAGTTGTGTGCTTCCAAGACAGGAAAGCAGCAAGGTTTTGTAGTGTTGTAGAATGTGGCATATACGTCCTAAAAACACTGTATTGTTGTTTCATCTTCGTGATATACAGTTTTCAACATATTTCATATTAAATCAAGTTTACATATGGGGACACTTTTATTGTCACAACGAGCATCTTCGCTGTGAAATGAAATGAAATGAAATCTTTAATATTTTGGCGAGTGAAATTCTTAGAAGTACTGGTATTATCTGAAGGTTCTCTCTTCGTTTTTTTTTAGAACTCTAAAGTCTTATTTTACTGAACTGTACTGTGCACGATCCATGAAATAGATCTTGGTGTCGCATACTGTTTTATATCATTTAAGTAAAATGTACAACTTCTTATGGACAGTAATGTTTTATATTTTGTAATATGTGTCACACTGCAATGTATGTTTAGATGTAAAATGTAACGTATGTAGATATACATTTCACAATTAGTACTATAAATTTTGTCTTGCATATCCTAAAATATTTGCAGTCATTGCCCACCAGAAGCTGTCTAATTTTACCAAAGCTATTAGCAACAGAGTATGACAATGTTTCCTCTATACCTTCTGCGTCATCCAGATACGCCAAATTTGTTATTATTTTGTAAACAACCTGTATTAGTTATCCTCACAAGTATATCAGAAATTGTCTTACGAGCAGCTTTCTTTTATTACGATTACTCTTGGCTGGATGCCGAATAACTTCAGAATTATTTATTGATGGAAAAAACTCTGGTTCCAATCGATTTATTTTAATTGCCCAGATGTATATGATTCGAAAGTATTCATCAAGTTGTGTATTTTATTTACTTTACAATTTTCAATTTTATTTTCACTGCTTCATCAGAAAAAAAATTATAACATCAGTAAACTACAGTGCTGGCGTGCACACATATTTACAACATAATATGGAGCAAAATCCATACATAGTCAGAAAACAATACCGAGGAAACTATTTAAAAAGTATCGAACTCTCCATTTTGAATGTCCGCCATTCCTGCAATAGGAAAAATCTAAGTTGGCCCCATAGCCTATTGAAATGTGACACATGTGTTGTAAGTTACGTGTTTCTATCATAGTACAGTCCTTACAAATGTTTCACCTATCTGTTCACTCAATCGAAGGACGGGTTTGTTAGGATAGATAACTACAATCAGGGTCGGATTCATACATCTAGGCACCCTAGAACCGTGAGATTCAGCGCCCCTGCAACCTATCTTTTACTTCCTTCCGTACCAACTTGCGCCATTTTCCCATTTACAACACCGCATTATTTAAAATTACTTTTCTCTGGCCTCTCACTATGTACAATAACAATGATAGTACTAACGTAATAAATACTTAGCTTAACTGTAATGCAGTTATTTGAAGAATACTGTAAACCATAGGTAGGATAGTATTAATAGAGGAAGCATTAGTCCACAACGGGAATATTAAAACAATTAAATATTTTTACTGGTCGTCATAGTGATGGAAAATGCTGCGCATTTTCTTCTTAATAAAAGTGCGTCCCTGTAAACTTGCGCCCTAGGCCCGGGCCGTGGGCCTAATGGTAAATCCGGCCCTGACTACAATATCAATTAACGTAGTTCACTAACCTAGCAAAAACATGCTTATACTAATAACAGCGTTTCTGACATTTGAACTAATGGAAACTAATCTAACTACCACAGGGGACGGGGAAAGAAGGTGAGATGTATGAACAGAACGAGACGTGCCAGGAGTTGCGGCTCGAATATTGGTGATGTTCCCTTATCAGTACACAATGAAGAACCTCTGTTATTATTATGAGACATAAGAGTCACTGACTAACGAGTCTTCTCATGGTGCTCCCGTTTCTCTTGCTGCTGCGTTTCGTCCCCACTTCGCCTGCTGACATCCCGCACTAATGGACTATGAGCTCCTGAGAGCGCCAGGCATCTCCCTGTCTCCTCCGCTATTTGCACCACGACATTATGTGCGCCGGTACGCCCTGTGAGCTTTAGTTTTTTTTTTTGCTTTGGTGGTGCCATGCATAGATACGTAACTGTACCGAGGGAAAGATTGTATTCATTTCCTATGAAGAACTCCGTCTGGTTCTGACTCTATAATGCTTAAGGTCGATGTTTATAGTGCTGCTTGTAAATCTTCTTTGACTGTCAGCCCAAGTTGCCGAACGAGCTTCGGAAGAAAAGTTTGATTTGAAAAGTTATTTACATACGGGAGAGGCGTCTGTCTAGAAATAAGAACTGTTTGAATAACTGTTTCAACTATTTCGTTGTCTATTAAGAACTATTTCCGCTAGGTAAAAACTGATGAATCGGCAGTTGTGTTCTCATTAGCTGGCATGAACATCTCGAATACTTAATGTAGGCTTCGTGCGTGTGAAGTAAATCAAGGGACACAATTGAATACCACATCCATAGAGACACTAGGTAATAGCAAGGAAAGTTGTTTGTTTGCTAGTTTCCAACGTCCTGTGTATAACATTGAAGGTTTTGACTGGATTCAGTTTCTTGGACGTACTCCATTGCAAATTGAATAACTGTCAAAGAAAACTAAACAAATAAAAGAAAACCATAAAATAAGCAGAGTATACTTTAGTCAGCAAGATACATACACAACATTAAATTCGAAAATGGAATCGGGTCAAATAAAAACAAGAACAAACAGATAATAAATGAAAATAATAACAAATAAAATAAAAACCCAGATCCCAGTTCCCGAAACGTCGTAACACTGTCTGTCTGGAAAACGACCGTGTTTTGTTTCGTCTCCTCGTTCTGTCGTTTGTCTTTTCTGTTTATGTCTGATATCTGTTGTGTTTTGTCTCGTCTCTTTGTTGTGTTTTTTTTTTTGTTATTTTTCTGTTCGTGTCTGATATCTACTGTGTTTTTTGTTTCGTCTAATCGTTGTGTCACGTGTTGCTTGGTTTTTTTATTTATTTGTTATTATTTTCATTTCTTATCTGTTTGTTCCTTATTTTTATTTGACCCGATTCCATTTTGGAATTTCATGTTGTGTATGCACCTTGCTGACTAAAGCATACTCTGCTTATTTTAAGGTTTTCTTTCATTTGCTTAGTTTTCTTTGACAGTCATTCAATTTGCAATGGAGTACGTCCAAGAAACTGAATCCAGTCATTAACTCCCATTGCACAGTTCATTAAAGATCAAATTGAAGGTTTTGTGTACATATTGGCTATCATTAGAGACACTGGAAAATCGCGAAAATATTTAACATAGTCTCCAATAAACTGTAGTATCTCAATCGTGACACGTGTGAACAGTTTTCTGGCAAATCACACACGCTGTGTGTTAAAACTGTACAGTTCTAATTGGGTCTGTTGAAGAGGGACACAGCGCTTCATATAAACCATACCCAATATAGGCGCAAGACCTTCTGTGTTATAAATAGCATGTTGGAGCCTAGCAAACAATCAACTTTTCCCGCGATTTACCAGTGTCTCTAGCTATCATTTATCTTAAGTATTGTTTCTCTCTTCAACACGCCCAATTAGAAATGCACACATAAAGGTGGGTTCACAATTGATAACACAACAGTAAGCATAAAACATAGGTCGTGTGTATAGATATGCTGACATAGGAAATTGTAATATTTCATTTCTTGTGCGTACGTATAGGACAACAACCGATCAGAGCAAAGGATTTTATGAAGGTCCGTCATGTTGGTTTAGTCTAATAAAAAAAAATAAAAAAAACAAAGCTTGAATTAGAAATTCTAGTGTCAAAAACGATGTTTCTATATTGCAAATAATATTTTACGCTGTACACTTTACATGAACGTTGGTTCTGTGTTTCCTTTATCTCCAGATACGTTCAACTTCAGATATGTTTCAGTGGCCTTCGGTTGACTATCATACAGCGAGGAATATTTAAGATTTGTCGAAAAATGCCATCGGCTAAATAGAACAACAAGAATCCAGTTGTGAACTAATTTAGCACGAGGTGTCTGGTCGCGCACAGCTTCTACTGTTATGTGTTCTGTGCTTATGTTATTTTATTGTAAACCAACCAGAGCGTGCGATTAGACCAAAAACTGCCATGTGTCACATATCGCACCATTCAATAATAGTAGTCTACTACAATTTATTGAAGACTATGTCGACTTTAAATATTTCCGCCATTTTCCAGAGTCCCTGCTCATCCAGAGCTTGTCGACAAGAAGACTCAGTGATCTCAGCCTAGAGTGAGAGATTTTGGTCAGCGCTCAACATAGTGGTCTTTAGCGCTGGTGAGGGTTGACATGAGGTGAGAATGGATCAGCGCCGGAATGAATGGGCGGGGAAACGGGAGATCCCCTAGAAAACCCGCCGACCAGCGGCATCGTCCGGCACGATTCCCACATATGAAAATCCGGGGACAGACCCCGCTAGGAATCGAACCCGGATCGCCTTGGTGGTAGGCGAATGGTCTGTCCATTCGGCCACCGCGGCTCCATCTCAGCTTAGAGAGTATGATATTTACAAGAGCGATCCTGTGACGAATGTTATGTCTCGACACGTCCTGACCTTGTCCAGGTATAAATCGCACATTCAAGCTGCCATTTTTAATTTATTTATGCCCGTTATCTGTTGTTCCAGTCATATGCTTTACGTAAATTTGGTTCGACTCATATATATGAGCCACTCCTATCATATAAAAATAAAGTACTTTATGTTTTCCGATTTTGATTAAAATTGTCAGTGGAGTAAAGAAACTGTACTTGAATTCCACTTCAGAGTGTAAAAAAATTGATGTTACGGCCAGATATTTTTCTCTCAAAATGATTTTACACGCGCGGCTCCAAATACTTAGCATATTTTCCTTTCGCAAATTGGGCGTATATTTTTTTATTACTGAATTATGTCTCTTGCCATAGGTAAATAACTAAGAGAATAACTATCGTTGATTATAGGTACTTCCATAGCGTTACTTTATTTGGAAGAAATACGTAAATAACGATATGTGTGTAGGTAAATACATTTGTCGCTAATTTTTTATTCTCAGCTGTCTTTGCTGTTGCATCAGAACTACGTGAACCTGCATGAAGTTTCCGGCCTCTGTTTTATCACGATCACTCGTGTTGTTTCTGTATAGTTTCCTCCTTGATAACATGTATATCATTAGCCTACTCACGGTGTTGTTATGTGGTGCTCTTGTTCCTGACATATCAAACCTGGTTAAGCAGGTGGTAGACCTATGCCTAACTTAGTAGAAGGCTGGAAAGTGAAATGTGGAAACACTTCATCAGGGGCCTACCACCTGCCCTAGCCTGTGCAGACGTGTACACTCTACTGCAGTTGCGCGCGCACACACACACACACGCGCGCGCGCGCGCGCGCGCACGCACACGCACACGCACACACACCAACACACACACCAACACACACACACCAACACACACACACCAACACACACACACCAACACGCACACGCTCACACACACACCAACATAACACACACACCAACACACACACACACCTACACACACACACACACACGAGACGGCGGAGTCCTCGACTGGCGTGAACGACGTTGCAGCGTTTTACGCGTACTATTTTCTACACGAAACCTCTTTCTTAACTTATTCATATTATGTTTATCTACGAAGAGAACACACGCTTGAAACTATACTTCCATGTTTTAAAAAATTCAGCGTGCTTGTTAGAAAAATTATTTACGGGTCTCTCAAAATGGCTAAAAACTATTTTTTTAGGCTCCTGTGATTCCCAATATGTTACCTTATTCGTAAAGTGCAAAGCGAGAGGCATACGTTGGTCTTTACTTCCTACTATTCAAAAATATAATGTTGTGGTCAGTGCTTGAAGTCCCGTAGGAAATAGACTACAAGGAAAACCTTGCACGCCAGTTTGGCGCGCTGCGGATAGAGGCGATATGCTACCCGTTAAGCGTGGGGCACTGGTTCTAATCGCTGCGCTGTTACCACGCGTCAAAGGTGGAAATTCGACACCGGCGAAGATTCATCGTAACGACGAGGTTTAAATAGCTGACGAGGATGAAGTGAGGTACAGAGACAATACAACAGGCATGCACGAGACAGGATTCGAACCCAGAACCTCCCGCACTGTAGACCGGCGCCTAACCGACTACGCTACGCAGGCCGGCTTCACAGACTAGGGCAACCAATGAGCGACCGCCATCCTTCTACATAAGATGGCCATGGTGGCAGGCGCGCCTCTGTAGTGACTACTGCTCTGTGCGGCGGGCGGGTTGATGTGAAGTGTTGACGTGGGGCGCACGACGGCAGATCTTGATCGCCCCGGGGACTCGCTCCCGAGCAACCAGTATCCTCGCCCACCCCGCGCGACGAGGAGGGGAAGGGGAGGATAGATGAGGCACAGACCCCGCGACCCCTGGCCGCTCTCACGACCCTTGACTCCGCGGCCGAGGTCAGCCAGGGCCCACGTGCCGCCAGGTGAACCTCCCAGGTTCAAGGTCACCAGCCCGCCTACTAAATGAACCACTTAGCGCGTTTCTTTCATTCCTCGGGGCGGCCTGACTTTTATTGCTTGCCTTCACCACCGCGAGGCGCGCCACTTGTCACCCGCGGCATGTCCAGAGAGACGGCATAGCGCTATGAGAACATTACAACAGGTTTATTTCACACCCCGTGCGCTGAGGGCAACAATGCGACACCAGGGATGCTGTGGTCCAGCCGACTCTCAAGAGATCTCCCTCCGCTCTATTGTTATACGCACTAGAAGGGCCTATGTCGCGCATATACACACACACACACACCAGAAACTTTGCACCGATAGCTGTTACACTTGTACTGCATTACGCAACACGTCAAACGTCTGCTTAGTGATGGAAAGAATACCAGATACTAACCGAGCACGTCTAACTGAAGGCCCCATGCTATTTAGTTATTGGTTTTGCGGTAATTATTTTTTAAAACTGAAATGAAAGTATGTATGAATAATCTGTATAATTTTTTTGTTTAAAATGAAATTTGCCGTGATAGCTAATAAATTTAAAACTAGAAATTATACTGTTGTGACTAAAATGACAAACAACAAGAATTTTGTTAGTTACATAATTAGCTAAACACAATCAATTAACATGGACAAGAAGAATTTAAAGAAAACTGCCTGACAGATATGTTATATCTGCTTGAGTTTGGGCGTAAAATAATAATAACGCAAAACTAAAGTAGAAAAAAAGAGAGCATGGCAGTAAGGGCGTCGCTTACCAAGCGCTTCAAATACTTCGTGGTGTGTCAATAAACAGGTTTATTAATTAGACTATGCCACTAGTACACATTGTGTCAACTTGCGGAAACAATACACACTTAATACCAAGTCGCAATGTCATATATAAGATCCTGTGCTCACAAGAAACTTTATCTAAGTCCACCTACATAGCTAAAAAGGCCTCTTCAAACTGCCGTACTTCAAAAAGTATGTGCAACTCTAATGGAAACACAAATTCATCATCGCTACACATTTTCAACGAATAAAACATGTTATGGTCACCTCTTAACGTCCCATAGTAAACAGGGCCGCTGACATGCTGTGTGTAGGATTCAATAAGGCATTATTCTCACTACAAGTATGACACTGGATGCACTGTGTTGCCATAATGCGAGCGGGTTATACTCCTGCTAGCATGGTTAGGAAGAATTAACGCAGTTCGTGCTGGCATGCTGTGTCTAGGTTTATAGCGAGCCTTATTCATACTGCAAGTATGATACTGGATGCACTGTGTTGCCACAGTGCGAGCGAGTTCTACTCCTGCAGTATAGTTAGGAAGAATTAATGCAGTTCGTGCTGGCATGCTGTGTCTAGGTTTATAGGGAGGCTTATTAATACTACAAGTATGATACTGGATGCACTGTGTTGCCATAGTGCGAGCGAGTTCTACTCCTGCCAGTATAGTTAGGAAGAATTAACGCAGTTCGTGCTGGCATGCTGTGTCTAGGTTTATAGGGAGGCTTATTAATACTGCAAGTATGATACTGGTTGCACTGTGTTGCCATAGTGCGAGCGAGTTCTACTCCTGCCAGCATAGTTAGGAAGAATTAACGCAGTTCGTGCTGGCATGCTGTGTCTAGGTTTATAGCGAGGCTTATTCATACTGCAAGT